>PVKM010002204.1:0-67475 GCA_004027735.1 Carollia perspicillata | reverse complement strand
AGATTTTGATTTCAGATTGACAAAAAATGTCAACTTTTTGGTTAGATTGACAAAAATATCAATTTTTTGGTTAGATTGATAAAAAATGTATTTTTTGATGTGCTGTAGAATTTTAGTCATTAGTTTATGTATGCTATGAGATGAAAAAGATTGAAAATTGCTGGGCTAGAAGAATACATTCCAAAAGTACCAGTAATTTATTTCTGGGGGTCTGGTTTATAGGCAATTTTAATTTTCTTAATGCTTTGAACCCATCTCAAATTTAAGTAGTTTTTACTTCTTCAGTTTTAAATTTTGAATAGTTTTCTATTTTTATTTTAAAAAAATTGCCCTGGCTGGTGTGGCTCAGTGGATTGAGCGCCAAATTGGAAACCAAAGGGTCATCTGTTCAATTCCCAGCCAGGGCACATGCCTGGGATGCAGGCCAGGTCCCCAATAGGGGGCACATGAGAGGCAACCACACATTGATGTTTCTCTCCTTCTCTTTATCCCTCCCTTACCCTCTCTCTAAAAATAAGCAGATAAATGCTTTAAAAAATTGTTTTTAGTCATACAGGTAACACATTTCTTTGTTTAAAATGCAATATTCCTTGGTTACTCAAAAAAACAAACACAGAATTATCATATGCTGCAGAAATCTACTCCTAGGTTAGGTCTACAACAAAAGAAGTGAATACAGGTATTGTAACAAAAATTTGTGTACAGATGTTTACAGAATTACTATTAACGATGGCCAAAAATTAGAAACAGTCCTGGAAATGATCCATCATCATCTGCTAAATGTACATCAACTGCTGAATGGATAAAAATGTATGCTATAGTCATATAATGGAATACTGTTTGGCCATAAAAAGGAAAGAAGTACTGGTCCATGCTACAGCATAGATGAACTCTGAGAACATTGTGCCGAGTAAAAGAAGACAGATAGAAAAAGCCATATACGAAGTTTCATACAACGAACTCAGAGCAGACAAATCTGCAGATGGACAGCACACAGGGATTGCCAGGGGCTGGGAGGACATGGAAATGGGCAGTGGCTGTGCAGTGGGTGCAGGGCTTGCTCTCGGTGACGAAAACGTTCTGGACCCATACAGTGACGATGGCTGGACACAGTGTGAATTTACTGAATAATACTCAGTTTCACACTTTAAAACAGTTACAATGATAAACTTTGACATATAAAGTTACCTTAACCCAAAAAAAGAAGTGTTTTAGGAAAGCCTTAACCACTTGAATATCAGATCCCTTGCTGTTATCAGTTTTGTGGACATCTGACCACATTTTCCCTTTAAATTTATATACATGTATATGTACCTGAGCACATATATAATAATTTTACATAGAATTATCATGGTGTTATTCTACTATATGAAAATGCCTTTTATTTGATATAATTTTGTTTCATTCATCGCTCAATATTTTGGATATATTTCCATATAAACAGAGAACTCACAGACAACAGAAATGAAACAAAGATTTGAAAAGAATTGCTCAACTTCACCAATAATAAGAGAGATAAACAAAGACCTGAAACCAAGATACTATTTCTTACTTATCAGATTGACAAAAATAAAAACACTGACAATAAAAGTTTGGCAAGGTTGTGGGGAAAATCTGATGTTTTATGTATTCTTTCTGAGAGCATAAATTAGTACGACCCCTGAAGGGAACAATAACTTAATTACAAATGCAATTTATGAAAATGCAATTGACCCAGGATTATACAGCTATGTGTTTATTCTACAGATATACTTATATTCATGCAAAATGATCTTATTGAAAGGTACTCATTGCAGCAGCATTTGTAATATGAATCCATGGAGGAGACACTGAGTTGGGGTACATCCAGATAATGGAATGCTAAGTAGATATAAAATAAAAAGAAGCGCTGTATGTATTACCATGAAAAACATTCCCAAATTGCTGACTAAAAATAAAAAACGTAAAAACCACTATGTATATTATATTAACAACCGTATATAACAGGGAGGTGGAGAACATATTTGTTTTTCCTTATGTACATATGAAAAATATCTGGAAGGAGACAGGGAATTTGCTGGATGGGGATGGGGTGGGAGAGACTTTTTACTTCATGTTAAAAAAATACTTGTTGATTTCTGAACCACGCAAATGCAATATCCAAAACTTACATTATTTCTAGAAGGTATTATAATAACAGGATCTAGTGTAATATTAAATGATTACTACAGTATTTCTTAAAAGGGAATTACAAAATGGGACCCAGGTGCTGACGCGGAAGAAAAGAGAGGTAGCGTACTCAGCTTCCTTTGTTCCTTTAAGCTCTCTAACCCACACGTCACTAACAGGGCACGGTGCGCCACCACCTCGGTCTGCTGCACTGGGCTCTTGCAGAACTTCTGTTTCCAAGGCATCTGGTTCTGAAAAGCGAAACCATAACAAAAAACATGTCTCGAAGCAAAATCAGTTTACGGAAAATGGAATGAATGTCCATAAATTATCATTACCTAGTTTTAGGCCAATATATTGATTGTAACAAAAAAAGTAAACTATTTATAGATATTTACTATTTATAGATATTTATAGATATTTATAGATATTTAAACTATTTATTTATAATCTATATCTATAAAACTATTTATAGATATTTAATCTTATTACTGTGTTAACTCTCTAGTTCAGCTATTTCTATTTCTGACTTTTCCTTTCACATTTTTCATTGCAATAAAAATAGTGAAAAGAAATATTGTACATTGAATTTACATTAGTATATAAAATTTTCCCTTCCTTAAAATTTCAGTAATATGCAAATTGTTTAAAGAAGCTATAAAAAGTAGTTAAAAATAACAATATTGTGGTTGGAAACAAGGAAGAATAGACTGTAGTAAGGATCATGGATTTGAAAACTGATGAGAAAAATTCAATCATCAAAATCTATCTCTGAACAACCCCCAAAAACCCCCACAAAAAATCTCCTATTACCCAGCCTTTTACAGTAATGTTGAGAACATAACTGAAGTGCACTAAATCTAATTTCCTAGACCTTCAAATAATTAATAACCAGAGCACGACCGCTGTTTTCTGGTAGTGGCTCATTTTTTACCTGGTTGATATTTTCTGACAATAAACAGTATGAGAAGAGCGATTCTTGCTTCATTTGTTGACTTCTCTTTTTCCTCTCCAGTTCATATATCAATGCTATCTTGTTTAAGCCACCATCACCCACCCTTTTTTCCTGAAATTCAGACACTTCTTCTTTCTAGATTTCAAGTTTCTAATTATCTGTGCTATTTAGAAAGATAACTGATACTGTATCAATCCTTAAAGTTTTTATCTTTTATTCAAATGATTTCTTTGGGTCACTCATACAAGGTAAGCACTTGGGGGAATCCTTTTTTATCTACTTTTTAATGAGCAATTGTTCTCTAGCACCTTAAGCCATACAAGCCTCGCTCTGCAAACTAAATCTGTGACTGTTTTGCCTTAAAAGTCTAAAATATTTACCATATGGCTCCTGTTAGAAAAAGTTTGCTGACTCGTGCACTAGGCTGTACAGCCTCTATTCTACGCCAACAGTGTTTTATATTTTAAGAAAGGCTTAACCTACCTATTAACTATGATTCTAATGAGTAAGACTGTTTAAGTTACTGTGGTGAGTTAAAGATGGTCACACATACAGCAAGTCTCTGACACCTGCCTCACCTACAGGGTCCCGTGTTTCCCCTCCCTTGAATTTGGTCTGGCACTGTGATTGCCTTGACCTACTGAGTACAGTTGGAAGGTTGCTAAGTCAGCTCTAGATCCAGCCTTTGAGAGAACTGGCATTGTCCACCTTGGAATGCGGAAGCCAAAGTCTCCGTAAAAGGAGTTGAACAGTTCAGCAAAGACCACATGGCAAGGCCGTGAGACTAAAACTAAGAAAAGGCACCCAGCTGAGCAGGTCCAGGCGAGCCCTGCCAAGACAGAGAGTGACATCATCTTGCACCCTCAGAGGGACTTGACATTGACAACATCTTTAGACTTTGAGCCAATGTCATAATAAGATGAAGCTTTGAGAAGGGGTAAATGTATTTAGCATGTGGGAGAAATGTAAATAATTTTTGATTAAATGGCAACTATGGCAGATTACAGACAGCTTCAACTTCTTTTAACTCTTGAGAGGCAGAGTGTGTTTTGCCATCTGGTAAATCCAGGCTGCCCTGTGACTGCTCTGACCAATGAAGAAAGACAGAAGTGGTGGTGCTGTGCCAGTCTGAGACTAGCTTTCAGGAGTACAAGTAGCTTTTACCTAAGTTTCTGGCTTATATGAAGCCAGGCTGTCTTGCTGTAAAGAAAGGCCTGGAAGCTGCATGAGAAGGGAGAGGGACCCAGCTTAGCCCAGCCTTCCAGTTATTTGAGCCGTAGGAGCCGTCAGAACATCCTGGCTGCCAGCTGCATCCCGCCAAGATATCCCAGAGACAAAAGCACATGGACTAAAAAAGTCACACTAGCCAAACCTTGATGCAGTTCCTGACACACAAAATTGTGAGATATAGTAACAGGGTTGTTAACACGAAGTTTTGGGATAATTTGTTGTGCTGCAATAAAAAAAACCAGGCCAGAGTCTAACAGTATAAAAATAGTGAATCTAATCTGAGATGTATTACCCAAACATACACACGTATTTTGATGATTCATTTATAAAGAAGAAATTAAAGTATTAGTAAATTAAATATAGTTCATTTTGACCTGCTAAAACATACCATCCAAATTTCCTTCTGGTTGCAATGACATCCGTGGAGCTATCTCCCTGAACTTGGGGCTGTTTGTCTCAACAGAAGAAGCACCAGTAGCTGATACGTTCATTTCAAGAGAAATACCTTTTGCTTGTTCTTCTCCAGTAATTAAGGGTTTGTACTTCTCCCCTTCAGGAGAAATATCTGAAACAATAAAAATGAAAAACCATGCTACATTTTCAAAGTGACTTGAAGATTACCTGTAACAGCACTTGGAGAAAAGTTCAAAAATTGCGTTCTTATAACAAGTAACTGGTTAAGCTGTTATATATTAGAAATTAGTAATTAATTGAAATACATAATAGCCAAATTTTATTTAAATTATACATAATGATTTCTAGGGTGGTTAATATATGGTTTACTTTTTTCTTCCTCTTGGTGACACTAATACATATGTTACAATGGTATTTTTGAAATTATTAACTAGTTGTTTTTGTCTTTGGTAGTGCTAGTTACTTCTAATTGCCTAGAAACTCTCCATACTTTTAATAGATGCCAGGAGAGAATGGATTTACCTCGGAACAACTTACTGCACTTATCTCGAAGACACCCAAGTCTGTCCCTTTCATTCTTTTAAGGTGTTACTTTCTAGCTCACCGACAGACCTTCCCATCTAATTCCGTCTTACCTGACTAAGTTGACTTCTATACTTACCCCAGTAACCCTTCTGATACCTGGGCTTCTCGGTTCCTCTCCGTGACCTTACATTCACCACACCTCAGTCACTCTGATGGTCAGTCATATGTTGGAGACCTTATCATTACCACAGCTCCTCAAAATGTTCAATGTTAAATATTCCACCTTCTAACTCCTAACATCCTATTTCTCCCTCTACTCCCCCAACTCTAATAAATGTTTCTCCACAAGTACCTACGGTGTACTGATCCTACCACATCTCCTCTCCCCATCATCCCGTTAAAATCTATCTAAAGTCCATCATTAGAATCATTCTCTTCTCCCATACTTCTTCAACTCATTGTGCTCCCACAGCAAAATCCCAGCCCTGTAAAAATTCGATTTTCTGCCTACTATACCTTTACACAAATGGTTGAAATGGTGGTAAAAAAACAGAGAACCTTGTTTAGTGGTCTCAACTGTAATTCAGGTAGGCCCTTGGTGTTGCCTGCAGCCATTCCAAAACACTGGGAGGGCAGGAACTGCCCCTGGTTCCACTACCTTCCTTAGGAAAAATGTAGTGTCCAGGTATTTGTAAATCATTTTACCTCTTACTTCTTCCTAGTCAACAGAGAACAAAACCGGTGCTGCTCATGTTCTGAAATATCTTCCCTTCACCAAGCCCATTAGCAAACTGATTGTGGCAGAGGTCACATCTGTGTTTTTACTCATTCAGCCTTATTGTTCTGCTATAAATAATGTCTACTGGTATCAGGAACAAGAATGCTAGATAGCATCATTATTAAAGATTGCTTCGCAAGGCCTAACAAATGCAGTAAGAAGAAAAAAATCATCTAAATAGCCCTGGCCAGTGGCTCAGGTGGTTGGAGTGACGTCCTCCACACCTAAAGGTTACACGCTTGATCCCCAGCCAGGGCACGCGAAGGAGCCACTGATGAATGTCTCTCTCTCACATCAATGTCTCTGTCTCTCTCTCATCCCCTGCCTCTCTCTCAACATATCCTCAAGTGAAGATTAAAAAAAAAAAGTAAACTATAGTTGAAAAATAAAATTTAAAAAAAGCAAAAGGATTCAAGATAAAGTGAAAGGTATAGAAAGACAAAAAAGATCCAAAGTACACACAGTAGAAGTCCCTCTGTAGACTTAAGGAACAAAATGGAAAAGTATAACTTATGAACACTTGCCTAAATTTGGGGGTAGGGAAGAAACTACATAATGAGGAAAACTACAAAACTCTGATGAAAAAGATCAAAAAAGAACTAAGTAACTGAAGAGATATTCCATGTTCATGGATAGGAAGATTCAGTATTGCCAAGATATCAGTTCTTCCCAATTTGATCTATGGACTCAATGCAATCCAAATAAAAATCCAAGCAAGTTCTTTTGTTAGTACTGGCAGACTGATTCTAAAGTTTGTGTGGAGAGGGAGGAGACTCAGAATAGTCCACACAGTAAAAAGAAGAAGAACAAAGTTGGAGGAATGATACTACCCAACTTCAAGACTTATTAAAAGCTATAGTGATCAAGACAATGTGGTACTGGAATAAACAAACAACTCAATGGAAGAGAATAGAGCTCAGAAATAGACCACATAAAATATAGTCAACTGATCTTTAACAAAGGAGCAAAGGCAATTCAATGCAGAAAGGATATTCTTTATAATACATGATGCTGGACAACTGGATATCCACAGATAGAAAAAAAAAGTGTCTAGACACACTTCACAACAATTAACTCAAAACTGATCACAAACCTAAATGTTAAAATGCAAAACTATAAAACTCCAAGAAGATAACACAACAGAAAATCCTGATGACCCTGGGTTTGGCAAGGACTTGCTATTTTATTTTATTTTTGAAGATTTTATTCATTTATTTTTAGACAGAGGGGAAGGATAGGAGAAAGAGAGGGAGAGAAACATCAATATGTGGTTGCCTCTTGTGTGCCCTGAACCAGGGACCCGGGCGGTAACCCAGGCAAGTGCCCTGACTAGGAATCAAACTGGTGACCCTTTGGTTTATAGGCCAGTGCTCGATCCACCAAGCCACACCAACTAGAGCAGGCAAGGACTTTTTAGACATAACCACAAAGGCAAAGTATATGAAAGAAAGAATTAATAAATTGTATGCACTTCATTAAAATTAAAAACTTTTGTTCTGCAAAAGACACTGTTGAGAGATTGAGAACACAAGCCACAGACTGGGAAAAAATATTTGCAAAACATGTAAACACATAAAGGACTGTTAAACAAAATGTATAAAAACTCTTAAAACTCAACAATAAAAAAACACACAACTCAATTTAAAAATGGGCAAAAGATATGAATAGTCACTATAAAAAGCATACAGACAGCAAATAATTATATGAAAAGATGCTCCACATACTGTGCCATCAGGGAACTGAACACTAGTGTGATACTACCATACATCTATTATGAGGGCTAAAATTCTGAAGACTTGGAACAGGAACTCATTTATTTCTGATGGGAATGCAAAATGGAAGAGCCACTTTGTTAGACAGTTCCTTACTAAACTAAACATACTCTTACCATATGATTCAGCAATCATACTCCTTAGTATTGACTCAAATGAACTGCAATACTATGTCCGTACAAAAACCTGCACACAGATGTTTATATCAATTCAACTTGTAATTGCCAAAACTGGGAAGCAACCATGATGTTCTCCAATAGATGAAGAACACACAAACTGGGGTATATCCTTACAATGCAGTATTATTCAGCACCAAAAAGAAATGCGCTGTCCAACTATAAAAAGACATGGAGGAACACACATCCATGCCTAGACACATGTTAAAAGATACTACATTCAACTTCCTCTTCATTTGAATAACCTGTTCAATTTGAAAATACCTATTTCCTATGCAGACACTTGTTTATGCATAGTTGTAATACCAAGAGCCAACACACTCATGGATCATGAATGTTTTCCACACAAGAACTCTCCCTCCACTCCCAGGATGTCTGTCTGTCACACGCACTACAGGTATCTTCTAGTCTTGTAGTCAACCTGACTCCTGAGTCCACCCTAAAACATGCACCATTCATGTCAGTACAATGCTCCTACATCTTTCTTAACATAAAACATCATTCCGGCTATTCTACTTTTCTGGTTCCCTTCCACATTTCCTTTTTCCTTTACCTTTAGATCCCATCCAAGTTATAGCAGATCAAAACTTAAGACTACCATTTGAGGTAATGCCCCAGAAAATAAAACTATTCCTCATCTAATTAGAAAATTACTATAACAAAACAAATTCTATTACAAACAATTTACTTAACCATACCTTAAAAATACCATTTATTTTTTAATGATGTTACTTTCAGTATAGAAAACCAACTAGTTTCTGCTTACCGCTGGTCATGGTTGTATTTTCTAACAGTTCTGTCTGAAGTTGTAGTTCAGCTTCTCCAAGCACCTTTAGAACAGAATCTGTAGGGCTTTTCCCCCAGACTTTTCGTGGCGATCCTCCAGGATCTAATTTAATAACCTCTCCTACTGTGTGTTCTACAAAAAAAATTAAGAAAATAATTTCAATGAAATAAGATAATACTGCATTATAAGACAGATTTGAGGTCTTCTATTCAACTGAGTGTTCCGCGAGACACAAGGACCATATGATGATGGTGCCTAAAAAAAGACTTGCAGGGGATGAATGATGACTGACAGAAAGAAGAGAAGCAACTGATACTAGTAATGAAAAATACCTATTTATAATTGCTTTTTAAATACTAAGGAATTAAACTCTAGTTTTGGGGACTATAAAAATAGAAAAAACATGTATGTTTCTACAAAATTTTTACTTGAGAAAATGAAAAAAGAAACATAAGATAATTGAGCAATTACTTGGATTACAGAACAGGTAAGATACAAATTAATATTTTTCTATGAATACAATTGAAGAGAAATAGAAAACAAATCCTAAGATTAATGCACTTATGGATTAAAAGGAGAAAAGTGTATCTAAGAAATTTTGTTTTATCTGTCTTAAGGAAGCAACTGACATTTTCTTTTTGACAATCATATTTTCAAGTACACTTTAAAAATAAAATTTAGGAAAGCAAAAGAATGGAAAATTATCTATTGGAAGTTTGCATCTTTAGAATGTCAATACATTTAGCAGCAATAGATAGGATGTAATTTAAAATATTATAGGATATAAGTCATATAAACTTTCGATTGTACCCAAATACTCACTGATACAAATTTTTGTGTACCAGTTCCATGAAAGTAAGTACCTGCAAATTTGCAGGTAATAATCAGTTTGTACAGCCAAAATGATTATTATCAGGGAGCCAATGTTTTAAAAAAGATAGTTAAAAAGAGTAGAGAACCCCAAAACAGACCTATAATTTACAGCCACTTGGTGTTTGAAAAAGATGTCATGGCAATCTATTAGAGGGGTGGTCTTTTTAACAAATGAAACTGGAGAACTGAGTGTCCACATGAAAATATGTACACTTCATCCCTTTTGATGCAGGGAGGGAAAACCAGATGGAACTCATTGTCTCTCTGAGCAGGGCTGACAGAATTGGATGTCTAGGGTGACAAAAGTAAAACAGAGAACTCGGGAGAACTGTAGAGTCCTTTCGAGTTTTAAGGTGAATACTGATTAGCACATGTGTGAAAAAATTACTGTAGTCTAGAAAAGAAGAGCACCCAAAAGGAGCAAAACTCAGAGTTTACACAGGACCAGAAATAGTTCCTCTTCCCACTAGCCAGAAAAGGAAGTCTTATAATTCACACAGCATCAAGTCTATTGCTCAGAAAGGTTTCTGACTTAGTCAAAGGGGAAAAATGCTTTCCCCTTTAGCCGCAGGCTAAATAAACATTGTTCTGGTTCTACCTAACGATGCTTAAAAGCAAGAGATAAAGAGTCAAGCTATTTACAAGTAAGTGAACTGTGCCTTGGAATTTAAAAAAAAAGTTATAAAATCACAAAAATATATAGCATGTATCAAAGTAAAATTAAGTGTTTGGCCTCCAAACAAATATTACCAAGCCTATATAGAAACACAAGAATTCAACTTACAATAAAGAGAAAAAAAATCAACCAATTAAGCCCTGCTTGGGTAGCTCAGTTGTTTGGAGCATCATTCTAATACGCCAGGATTGTGGGATTGATCTCCAGCTAGGCACACACGAGAAGCAACCAATGAATGCACAGTAAGTGGAACAACAAACTGATGTTCTTTCTTTCTCCCTCCCCCCATTCATCTCTCTCTCTCAAATCAACAAATAAATTTTTTTTTTAAATTAACCAATCAAAACCAACCAGAACATGACAGAGATGGTATAATTAGTAGGTAGGAATTTTTACAATTGTCACTATGACTAAATTATATATGTTCAACAAATTAGAGACAAGGCTAATGATTATAATTAGAAAAAGAGAAAACATTAACAAGATCCATACTGAACTTCTAGAAAGGAAGGCTGGAAAGAATAATGGCAATTTTCCAAATCTGATGAAAACTATATACTCACAAATCCAAGAAGCTCAACAAAACCCAAGCAAAAGAAAGATGAAGAAAATGGCACAAAGGTCCATCATAATCAAATCCACTAAAACCAAGGTTTAGGGGGAAAACCTAGAAAGCACTGAGAAAAAATTAGACACATTCATACAGAAGAATAAAATTCTTGTTCTTGTCTGTGCCCTGACTGGGGATTGAAGCCACAATCTTGGCATATCAGGATGACATTCCAAACAAATGAGCTACCTGGCGAGGGCCAATCTTTGCTATTTCTTTTTTATCCTCATATGAAGACATTTTTCTTTTTCATTGTTTTTTTTTGAGAGAGAGAGACAGAGACATCATTTGGTTGCCTTTTTATATGCACCCCGACCTGGGACTGAATTTGCAAACTGGGTATGTGCCATGACCAGGTTGCAACACACGACCTTTGGGTCTACTGGACGATACTCCAACCAAATGAGCCACATGGGCCAGGGCACTCTTTGCTGTTCTTAAGGTTGAATACATTTTCCAATTTTCCACAAATACGTGAAATTCTTCCAGCTTCTTTCAATCCTTCTAAAGTGTTCTTTCCTTCAGAATGTCCAGTCTACAAGTTTACATGTGTGCTAGACCAAAATAGGATACAAACACTTTTAGACTTACTGTCAGTTGCGAAGAAGGACGTATCCAATGTGAACTCATCCAGAGGAATCACAAGTTGACCTCCTGCCTCCCACTTCTTGCGATCGGATGGAACCGACTTTTCTTTTTCATGCTTCCTGTCATCTTCATGAATAACTGCTTCACCCATATCAGAGTGGTACTTCTTCCCTTTTTCATCTTCTTGAGCTTTAAGATTTTGATTTAATCTACGCAGTATTTCTCGCTTACTCTAAAACAGTTAAAACGCTGCGTTTTATGATGTATATGATTAAGGAAAATGGCAGAGAAAAAAATGAAAATTGTACCTACTGAAATAGCACTGCTCATCTTTGGAGTTTCTTCTGAGGTTTCTTGGGTATCGGTTAAACTTCTGTCCTTTAGATACAGATCATTTCAGAATAAGAAATAATGTTATTTTAAAAGTCTACCTTAAAATTTTAGATATTTTTGTTACTTTTGTTTTTCATTAAATTGCTTCTTGTGAAATTATTTTATTCCTGTAAATGTTAACACAACTTCCTTCATTATCAGCAGTGAGAAACAGTTAAATATGATCAAGTAATAGACTAAATATAGAGCAAAAGGGCCAATTCTCAATTATTTGTCACATTTGTGGATTACTGATCACATATTTCAATATATGATGAATGAAGTAATTCAAGATAGGCTGTGTTATTTTGACGCTTTCTTTGTTTCATATATATAATGCATTCTTTTTAAGCAAACTTACTAAACATAATTGAGAACTGGCTTTTCTCCCTAAGCAAAGAAAGTAATAATAGTGAGTTCTGAGTCCCATGTACTAATGATAATATACATTTTGTCTTCTGATTAGTAAAACCATAGCAATCTTAGACACCTAGAAATTTTAAGTATATAAAAAGAATAAATTAGTAGTTATGACAGCAAAGGTATCTAGAAGACTCAGTATATGGAAGAACAATTTTCAAAGTTTTAAGTAAGCAATATTTACCAAGAAAACACATAAAGAAAAAACATTTAGTTACATGGATTACCTCAATTTGTAGTATTTGAGAAAATACAAAAAAGTATAGTGGTCATTTTTAAAGCAATACAGAAATGAGACAAAGAGCATTTTACCCAATAAAGTAGTCAGGAATTAGCAGTCACTACAACCAGAGAGATGAACAGCTACTTGAGATGTGAGACTGGGTACCAGGAGGGGGACCACACAGTGGTATCTAAAGTTGAAGTGAACAATGTAGCACATGCAAAGTCGTTATCAGAAAGATAAGAAACTAAACCCACTTGAAGAACAATGGTTTCTTCTATCAAGTTCTTGAGAGTGACCAAGAAACTTGTATTTGTATTTTCCTACTCAGTCTTGTTTTCAAGATAAACACTAAGGTATAAAAATTGGTGTACCAATAACACCAGTGTTTTCTACAAAAAATTTAATGAAACTTAGCAATTACAAGGCACAGACATTAATTACCAGGAAAGGAGAAAATCAGGTTAATATGTTATATTACTTGATTCAGGAGACCTTTTCCTTTCTGTTTGATGAATTCTAGACTGAAATTCCACATCACGAGCCCATTTCCCTTATCCTAAGAACAGACTTTTCACACTTTAAATGAACACCTGACACATACTTCAGAGTTTAAACTCTGTACTTGCCTATATATCCATGTTTTACATATGGCATTACAGAGATTCAGAAATAGATTTTAAATAATTGAAGTATTAAGTATAATTATAGAGTCCACTAACATGTGCTATGCCAAAAAATTTTAAAATAATGTAAATATGCCTTAAACTTTATGTCCTAGAATTACTTTAAGTACCAACAAGACATTCTGTCATAAGTGAGTCTTTGTTAACTGGG
The DNA here is from genome assembly GCA_004027735.1 of Carollia perspicillata. Lineage (NCBI taxonomy): Eukaryota > Metazoa > Chordata > Mammalia > Chiroptera > Phyllostomidae > Carollia > Carollia perspicillata. The sequence goes on along the minus strand of PVKM010002204.1, from coordinate 54,091 downwards.
AGCTAGGGTATAAAAGTGTATTTGCTTTATTTTTGGTATATTCGTGTATGTATTTTATTTGTTCAATACTTTAAAAGAGAGAGAGAATCATTTTGACATGGTTTCATCTACCAGGTGGCCCTAGACATAAAAATCATGAGCAGCGAAGCTCTAACATTAAGAGTACATGCACAGAAATCTTGAGCAGTAGTTTTTTCTGAAAAAACCAAGGGAACATTAGAAATTAATATAGTTTCATTAAATTTAATCCTTTAATAATTGTTTGACTCTATGGAGTTCTAAATTTTAGGAAACTTACCATACCCACTTCTCTCAAAGCTGAAGCCACAGAAATGACAGATCTCATCTGGTGCTTTGACGGAGAGCCACCTGCTTCATGCTGCCCCGAAGGAGGAGATACATCAGAACCCCTCGCTGCTTTAAACACGACCTATAATAGAGAATTTAAATATACATTAGGAAATTTATATTTGCATGAAGAGATAAAAGGTGTAAATAAAATCACTATTTGTTTATATACTATCCACAGTAGGTTTTTTCATTCCTCCATTTTCATAATGCAAGGCAATGTGCTAGGTCCTGAAAGATCAGTGAATAAAGAAAAATATCTCAGGCCTCAGCTATAAACATAATTATGTGTTATGTAGAACTAAATAATTCCTTTCTACTGCATTACAACGTTTCATAGAACGACCTTAAAAATGGGCTTCTAAAAGACTAAATATTACTCCTCTCACTTTTATTTTCATCCATTATATTTTGTGCAAAAAATTATACTTATTAATCTTATACTCAAAAAATGCTTCTGCATCCTGGCTGGTGTGGCTCACTGGACTGAACGCCAGCCTGGGAACCAGAGTTGCCAGTTCGATTCCTACTCAGGGCAGATCCCTGGGTTGTGGGCCAGGTGCCCAGTAGGAGGCACTAGAGAGGCAACCACATATTGATGTTTCTCTCCCTCTCTCTCCCTCCCTTGCCCTCTCTAAAAATAAATAAATAAAAGCTTTTAAAAAATGCTTCTGCAATTTGTACAATTTTAGTACAATTGTCTTAAAGTTTAAATATCAATCACCTAACATAAGAGCCCTTATTACAAAAATGTCAACACAGAATGGAAGAACTAACAGGTACAGCAAATATTTATGCCATTAAAATATCATTTGTTGGCTCTGGCTGGGCAGCTCAGTTGGTTGGAGCATTGTCCCATATACCAAAAGGCTGTGGGTTTATTTCTGGGCACATACCTAAGTTGCAGGTTTGATGACCGGTTGGGGCATGTACGGGAGGCAACTGATCGATGTTTCTTTCTCATATTAATGTTCCTGTCTCTGCCTTACTCTCTCAAATCAATAAACGTATCCTTGGATGAGGATTTATAAAAAATTGCAACAAAGATAATACATTGACCTGAAAGTTTCATACTCAGGTTAAAAAAACAAATTGCTTTAGGGGCCTTTTATTCTAGCCATTTTATCACCGGGTTAAAAAACTCAAGACTTTTTCATAAAATGTTTTTTAATTATCAGTGTAAAACTGAATTTATTTTGCCCTGGCTGGTGTAGCTCAGGGGATTGAGCACGGGCCTGTGAAGCAAAGGGTCGATGGTTCGATTCCCAGTCAGGGCACATGCCTGGGTTGTAGGCCAGGTCCCCAGTAGAGGGCACATGAAAGGCAACCACACATTTTTGTTTCTCTCCCACTCTTTCTCCTTCCCTTCCTCTCTAAAAATAAAAAAAAACCCTGAATTTATTTTATGTCACTAATACCAGCTGCTAAAAAATTAACCAGCAGTGCCACCAAATGACAAAACTCAAAATTTCACCAAATACTGAGGCCAGGTTTACAAACACATGAAACTATTAGTTTACCCTACTCTTGATGCATAGATAAATACAAATACTATTTCATCTGCCTATACTGAATGATTAATAAGGATTTAATATATGTTAGAAAAACATTAAGTGACCTGATTTCATATTTTGAATACACAGCAATTGCACATGTAATATTATAATATTATATAGCTAAAGATACTGCATGGCCAAATTTTATCAAATTCATAGAACTCTTGTCTCCAAAGAACCAAAAATATGAAAATATTTGTATTTAAAAAGTTTTTCTGAGTCAGTATTGCTACAGAGCATTTATACCAATGTCTAAAAAAAAGAACATCCCAAGGCAGCCAGAAGGGGGCAGTGTTTCCCCCGGGGGAAACCTATAGACCTGCATAGCAGGTCCAAAGAATAGGAGAAAACAGCAGAAATGAAATAACAAAAAAAGGTAAATAAAACTAAATATGAACTCATCATATCAAAATATTGTCTCTAACTTACCTAAGATGGAATTTCTCTAATTCTATTTTTCATTGAATTTTGATTACTAAATACATTGTACCCTTTTCTAAAATTGAGTATCTTTCTTATAGGTTTCACTCACAATATGAGCATATATGTTAGCTGAGAAAGGCAACACTATATTATTTGAGGGGAAAAAAACCTATCATCATACATGAAAATTTTTCCGTATTAAACTATTTAGTACTACAGTTTTTACCATTAAATATGTCAGAGAGAAGAACTTATACAATTGGATATAATGTGCCTGGCATACAGTAAACAATAAATAAATTATAGGAATTATTGTTATGATCTATACCATGACTACTTGCCAATTATATAGTCTCATGCTACAAGCCCATAAAATTAACTGAAAATTGGTAGAATAGGTAAATTCACTGCACAAGAGATAAGCAAAAAACCCCCAAACAAAAAACAAAAACCCAGTAATTTCTCCATATATCAGCAATATACTGTCAGAAAAAGAAACCTATAAATACAGAAATGGAATTTTAAACTGTCAATAAATAATCTTTATAAGAAATATTGCAATGTGAGTTACAAATGATCAAAATTGTGGCGTAAGAGATATAAAAGAAATAACTAGTAACTTCAGGTATTTAACGTGTTCCTGGATAAAGACTATTATTATAAATACACCAGTTCCTCCTAAGCTAATTTGTATGTTTAAGATAATACTGATCAACATTCCCACAGGATTTTTTTAAAAAATTACCCTAAAATATATCTGATAAAGAAAAAGAGAGCAAATAAACCAGCAAAACATAACTGAAGACACTGAAAAAGAGAACAGGTTGACAGTGACCAGAGGGGAGAGGGGAGGGAATTTCAGGGGGCAAGGGGGACGGTTTGCAAGAACAAGTATAAAGGACACATGGACAAAAACAAGCGTGGAGTGGAAATGGGAGGGAGGTGGGGAGACCTAGGAGGGTGGGCTGGGATGGGAGTGAAAGACAGAAAACTATATTTCAACAATTAAAATTAAAAAAATTAAATTAAATTAAAATTAAAAAAAAAAGAGAGAGCAAGCCATGGCCAGGTAGCTCAGTTGGTTAGAGCATCATCCTGATATGTCAAGGTTGCGGGTTCGATCTCCAGTCAGGACACATACAAGAATCAACCAATGAGTGCATAAATAAATAGAACAACAAATCAATGTTCTTTTCTCTCCTCCTCCCTGCCTAAAATCAATAAATTAAAAAAAAGAGAGAGAAAAAGAAATGCAGGATGAACTGTATTAGAAATGAAAATATATTCTAAACCTATAATTACTAATACAATGTGGTCCTGGTAATACCAAGAATGGAGCAGAAGAAAGCATGATGCATATATACTAGAGATTCATTCTCTAGAATATGTAAGAATTTATTTTAAAGGTAATACTATAATTCAGTGGTGAAAAGAAGGTGTAGCCACTATGTGACGCTGGGACTTTGATTAGCTACTTGGCAATAATAAATAAATAAGTTAGGTTCTCACCTTAAATCAAATCCCCAAATAATTTCCATATAGATCATACTTAGATATGAAAGAGAGAGAGAGACAGAACAATAGAGAAAAGAGCAGGAGAAGGGAAAAGAAAGCAAGAACCAATGAGAATTCAAAAAGGCAAAAACAGAGTTACAAAATTATAATGCTGACATACTGCGCAGTAGGAGATACAAGAGCATTAACAACCAGGATTAAGCCTCTTACATGCTCTTCCCACACTTTCTTTTCTCTCTCATACGCTTCCTTTCTCTTCCGCTCCAACTGTTCTTTTAGAACAGCAGCGCGAGCACTTGCTTGGGCCTAGGAATAAAAACAACAAAGTAAGTTACCAGAAAGAAGGGCATAAGGTTTTCTTTACCTTTTCAGGTCTATAAAGACACTTATTTATTAGCCAGAGTAGAAGTGTGTGCGTGTGTGTGCATGGTGTTTCAGAATAAAAATGTAAGCTCACTCCATATCCCAGCCCCTACACCAGGGCCCAACAAACAGCAGCTGCTCAGTAATGCTTGCTGAGTGAGAATAAATTCAGGCACATGCTAACAGACATACAAATGGAAACATTTTAAATTGTAATTATTATACATGACCTTCACTTTTCTTCATGGAAATGACCATTTATAGCTTTCATTTTTAAGGTTACCATTTTCTTCTTTTTAAGGTTACTTGTGTGATAATTCCATATATTTATGCCATGGTTTAATCAAATTTCTCTACATAGATATGATATAAAGTGTGAAATAGTACTATTTTTCAGAAACCGAAAAGTGAGGGGTAAAAGGGAAAGAAAAATTATGGCAAGAGAATAGGTGACTGAACTACAAAAGACTTAAGAACATAATTCTCTACTTAGATTTCAATTTTCTAAGAAAACCATTTCTAGTCTGTACCTTAAAAACTTCAACTTTTTTACGCCTCATGTCGGCTTCCCCACTTCCTTGTCCTTCAGAATTATCCACTTCTCTCTGTAAAATAAGTAGATAAGCAAACCACTTAGGATAGAACCTCAAATTCAGTGCAGAGCTCTGTGGAAGAGAATATGAATAAAACTGAAATCTGTATAATTTTTTTAACCAGTGTCACCTCAATAAATTCAATAAAAAGAAAAAAAATAAAACCAAACAAAAATAGGTAAAATGATAAATTGTTCAGTGTTACTAATTTTTTCTCACAGCTACATGTGAACTCTTCACAACTATCAACCCTTAAGGAAAATGAGGAAAAAGACAACAAAAGAATAATAGAAAATGTACCATTTGCCCTGGCCGGGTGGCTCAGTTGGTTGGAGCATTGTCCTGTGCACCAAAGGGTTGTGGATTCAATTCCTGGTCAGGGCACATACCTAGGCTGTGGGTGTGACCTAACTGAGGCACGCACAGGAGGCAACTGATCAATGTTTCTCTTTTATATCAATGTTTCACTCTCTCACTGCCTTCTTCTTTCTCTAAAATCAATAAACTTATTCTAGGGTGAAGATTAAAAAAAGAAAAAGAAAAGAAAATTTACCATTTTACATGCCCATGGGTACTACTTATACTTTCCTCTTAGAATACCTCTGGAACAAACAAATGTTTTCATCAATTTTAAATAAGATTTACTTTATCTTCATGTATAGTTTTCTGGTCTTTCACTGTCTTAATCAGAGTTGTTTTTTTTTTGTTTGTGGCACAACATTTTAAATCTTAATCTATTATAACATCATTCAATTACTTTTTTAAAAATTGATTATCATTCAACCTGCCTTTTCACCACGAAGTTTGGCTCTAATTTGTTGGCGCTCATTGAAATTCTGCAATCTTATTTGTCTCAGCCTTGCAAGATAAACCTACAAGGAGGAAAAAAAATACAGCTTTTTAATTTAAAAGAAAAAATCACCATTTTTACTGTTAAATTATTTTTAAATTAAAGAAAAGGGTTAATTGAATACAAGAAATAAAAGTTCTGAAATCTGGTTAATGGACATATAATATTAGCTTTCAAGTTTTTAATTTAGATCAACTTATTTCTGAAAAGAAACACACTGTAATTACAAATTTTTAATTTTATCAAAAGAAAAGAAATTGAACTCAATACTGAATAACAGTTATGGGGCAAAATTATGACACGGTATATCAGTCAAAAAAATATTAACAGGTCCCTACAAAATCCTCAAGTTATTGCTAAGCATTTTAAACCATGCAGGAAAGGAAGGCAAAAAACTCAAAAATGGCCATGTGACAGAGGCAGCGAACATGCGGGAAGCGTACCTCTTCCTCTTTGTTTCTTGGCTTCCCTCCTCTTGAAGAGCTGGACCTGCCTCCATACATAGCTGCCAGGTTTTGCAGGATTCCCTGTTCATCATTTAATGTACTAAGTTTAAAGAACGACTAAGGCTACATCAGCATCTTACCTAGGAATATCCAGGTGCCATTTTATTTCCTTTGGGTAATTCTGATCATTTATTTCTAGCTGATAAATTGATAATAAAGCCTGGCATTTTCCTGTATTAATTTAACCAACATATTTAGTGACAACAGAAGGAAGCAATTAAACCTCACATATAATTATTCAAAACAGAGACCAGCTATGTTTTCATTAGCCTCTTGGGAGGTTAGCTAATCCCCAAATCAAACTTTTCCTCTACAAAGGGCCAATCATTTCTACGTGTTTGTTTACATACTGAGCACACAATCACAATATAAAATATTTGATCTTAAACTCTTTGCACTTGGGCATGTTCTATTACTATACTACAAATGATTACACTCAATCATAAACTGATTCATTTTTAACCACAGTTTATCATAAACATGAAAATTACCTTATTAGAATTATCCGTCAATAAAAGTATTAGATTGTTGAATTATCTATTTTTTCTTCCTTTGGCACACAACTATGCTTCATGTTCCCCCTAATTAGAAAAATTTCCAGTCCTACTTCCCCATCTAATGTCTTTTTATCAGCTTACTGAAAGAGTACTTTTTATACTCATTGCCTCCATTTTCCTGCTTGCCATTTATTTTTTTAACCCACTACAATTCTATTTTCTGATCGCACTATGATGCTAAAATTTTTCTTTAAAAAAAAGATTTTATTTATTTATTCTTAGAGAGACAGGAAGGGAAGGAGAAAGAGAGGGAGAAAAACATCAATGTGCAATTGCCTCTCGTGCATCCCCTACTGGGGACCTGGCCCGCAACCCAAGCATGGGCCACTACTGGGAACTGAACCGGTGACCCTTTAGTTCACAGGCTGGCATTTAGTCCACTGAGCCATACCAGCCAGGGTGAAAATTTTCTAAGGTTATCTATGACCTCTAGTTCACAATTCAAACGGACCCTTTTGAGCAAATTTTGCAATTAACATTTCCACTGGAAATTAGTTTGGACTAAATCTAGTTAATTTACGTAAGTATTTTTTCTCTCATAAAAATCATGTATGTCCACTATAGAAAATTTATAAAGAATATATATATCATTCATAATTCTACCATTCTGAAAGGCAAAGTTTAAGAATATTACCTTCTAAATTTCCTTCTATGCATATGTATGAATATATACATATTTATTTTTACAAAATTGGAATTTTACCATATTCTGATTATTTTCACATAATATTAATTAACAGTAATATTCTGAATTTCTTTCCACATTCAATATCCTTAAAAATACTATTCATGCCCTGACTGGTATGACTTAGTTGTTTGGGCCTCTTCTTGCAAAGTGAAGGGTTAGCAGTTCAATTCTGGGTCAGGGCACATGCCAGGTTGCAGGTTCAGTCCCTGGTTGGGGCCTGTGCAAGAGGCAACCAATTAATGCTTCTCTCTTACACCAATGTTTCTCTCCCTCTCTTTCTCCCCTCCTTCCCCTCTCTCTAAAATAAATCAATAAAATCTTAAAAAAAAAACATTATTCTTAACTGACTACATAATATTCCACTAAATAGTAAATTATAATTTACACATTAAAAATACTCTCTTTGAGTATTTAAAACAATACTCTCTCCTGAGATCTTCCAATCTTCACTATTTTTGACAGGATTTTTTCTTTCCTGGCTCATTGATATCAGTATTTTCTAGAGATTCGTTCTCTGGCCCACCTTTTCTTCTCATTCCCAGGCTTTAACATGTTGCTGATCCCCAAATCTGAACCAACCTCATAGTCCTTATCTCTTAAACTTCTTCTGTATATATGCAACTGACATCTGGACAACTCCTCTCTTATGTAGCAAAGCTTCCTCGAATAATGTATAGACATGACTTCATCATTCTTTTTACTACATGAGCTTATTCCTATTTCAGTTATTGATCACAACCAGTCACCCCAGTCAGAAAGCTGGGAGTCACCTTCTCTCTCTCTTACGTCAAATACAAATGACTACCAAAGTACTAATTCTACCTTCTACTGGCTCTGTAATTTATCCCTAGTTTCTGCCTTAGCTCAGGCTCTCTTCTTTCGACTCCTGGATTTCCAGAAGCGCTTCCTAACTCACCATTATTCCTCTGGTCTCACATTCCTCCAGTCTATTCTCTACAAAGAGGCAGGGTAACCTTCCCAATATTCTCTTTCACATTGAGTCCCACATGAATCCTGCAATGGTTCTGTTACATTCAGGATATATTCCACATTCTGTTGAATAACAGATAAACCATCTCCTGTCTCACCTGTGCCACTGCTCAATCTGTAACATCTCCATTCTATCCATGGCAACTACTTGCAGTTTGTGGACTAAGCCACGATCTCCTCATCTTCTTAAAATGGGTAACTCACCTACCAAAAGGCAAACCAAACATCTCACCCTGGAAAGCCTTGCCCGCGTCTCCTTTAGTGAGTTAGGTGTGACCTATCATATCACTTTTTATATATGACTGCTGCAGTAGCACTCAGCAGTGTGGTAGAGGGGCAGGATGCTATGATCGTGGGAACACGGACTATGACAGGCTGTGAAATCTGTCAGTTCACATATTGATCAATGCACCTGAGCACTGCTGACCTTCGGCAAAATGACTTAAACTTGCAGGAAGAGTGGCATAACAATACCACCTATTTCATGGGTGTCCCAGAACAAAAAGCAAAAAGTGTTATCCTAGGAGCATATTCTGCCTTTCTCCTCTTCCAGCCTGAAAAAAAGGCTCCTGCCCACTCAGTTTCTTCCCCTCTTCAAGAGCTTGGCAATTACTTGAGCTTTAGGGAAGTAGGTCAGAGATGGGGGATGTGAGGGAAAACAAGGAATAGGCAGCGCTGGGCAAAGACATGAGGTGAACTCTGGAAAGATGTATGGGAGTATCTACAGAGGTACAGGGGAGTGGGTGGCAAACTGAATATTGCTATTGATTACCTAGATCTTCCCTTCATGGTGCTTGAAAAACACAAGTAAAAATAATCTGAGTTACTTTGAAGTAACCTTTTTAACATTTTAGTTTGAAATATTAAAAGAGAAGTACAGGGTGTTGTGTGCATCTTTTATTAGTCTCTCCCAATTTTATCATCTTGTGTAACTATAGTACACTAGGAAACAAGGAAACTAGCAATGGTAGAAACCACAGAGACTGATTTCACCAGTTATACATGCACACATTTGTGTATCTGTATCAGTGCAATTTTATCACACGTATAGATAGCTTTGTGCGACCACCACCATAACCAAGATACTTAACTATACCATCGCTGTAACACTTCGTAGCCCTATTTACTACTCCTATCCCTAACACCCATCAACTATTAATCTGTTCTCCATCTCTATATTTCATAAATTTTACATATATGGAATCCTACAGTATGTATCCTTTTGAGACTGTTTTTACTCAGTATTATTTCCTTGCAGTCCATCCGAAGTGTTGGATGCATTTAATCAATGGTTCATTACATTCTACTGAAAACTATTACACCATGGTACAAATACAGCATAATTTGTTCATTCATTAATCCACTTTAGCACATCTGGGTAGTTTAAGTTTTGGGCTATTAAGAGTCAAATTACCAAGAACACTCAAATACAAGTTTCTAAAATGAATATAAATTTTCCACTCTATGGGACATACTCTGAAGAGTGGAATTACATCCTCTTGGTGTGGTAAATCCATTTTTTAGTCTCAAAAGGGACTGCCAAACTATTTTGCAGTGTGACTACATCATTTTACATTTTTACCAGCAACATATAGGTGATCCAGTTTCTCCACATCCTTGCCAGCATTTGGTCTTAGCATTATTTGTTATTTTAGCCATTCTGACAGCTTTACAGTAGTACATTATTGTGATAATTTGCATTTTCCAAATGGCTAATGATATTGAACATCTTTTCATGTGTTTATCTGCCAGCTGTAGATTCTAATAAAGTGTTTAACAAAATAAAAAAAGTAAAGTGTTTAGAACTCATATTCTGAGTTTTTTGTGTTTTTAATGTTGAGTTTGGGTGGTTCTTTATATATTCTAGGTATAAAGTCCATTATTTCTCCCTACCTGTAATTTGTTTTTTCTTCCTCTTAACATGGTTTTTCACAGAGCAAAATTTTGTAATTCTCATACAGTCCAGCCTATCAAGTTTTCTTTTTATGGGTTGTGATTTTGGTGTCACGTCTAAGAACTCTTTATCTAGCCCCAGGTCCTGAAATTTTCTTAGGTCTTTTTATAGAATTTTTATAATTTTATGTTTTATATTACAGAACATCTGTTTTGAGTTAATTATTTTATAAGGTGTGATGTTTAGACCAAAGTTTATATTCTTGCCTACAGATGGATGTCCAACTTCTTCGGCACTACTACTGACAAGGCAATTCCTCCTCCATTGAATGGTTTTTGCTTCTCCGTCAACAATCAGTTGGCATCCTTGTGTGGATCTCTTTTTGAGTTATCCATATGGGTCCACTGCTGTGTGTGTCCACCCATCCACCGGCACTATCCTGCTTTGGTCACTGTAGCTGTAAATAAGCCTCAGCATCAGCAATAGTCAGTGTTCCCACTTCAGTCCTCTTCATACTTGTTTTGGCTGCTTTAATGCATTTCTCCTTCCAAATAAAATAAGTTTTTATTGCAATTTTAAAATAAGTTTGTCTACGTCTATGAAAATGTTTCTGAGATTTTACCAGGAATTGCATTAAACATACAGATCAATTTAGGAAGACCTGCCATTTTTACTATATTGTGTCTTCCGATTTATGAAATTGGTATGATTCTCCAAGTATTTATACCTTATTTGATTTCATCAACATTTTGTCATTTTATAACTGGAAATCACACAAATCCTGCAAGTTTTGTTAGATTTTTTTCATTGTCTTTGGAGTAACCATAAGTGATATTGAGTTGGGTTTCTTTTAATATTACTTTCCACTTGTTCATCGTCAATGTATAAAAGTTTAGTTGATTTTTGTGTGTTGATCTTATTTATATCCTTTAAGTACGATGAAATCATTAGTTTCAGGAGTATTTTTGAAAAGTCCTTGGAATTTCCTATGCAGCTAATCATGTCAACTGGAAATAGCAATACTTTCACTTCTTCTTTTCAAATCCGTATGCCTTTCATTTTTTCTTGCCTTATTGCAGTAACGGAACTTCCAGTACTATATTGATTAGCAGTGATGGAAGCACCAATCTTTGCCTTTTTCCCAATTGTAGAGGGAAAGCACCCAGGCTTCTATCTATATGCATGAAGTTAGATACAAGTTTTCTTTGCGGATGTCTATTACGAGGCTGAGGACATTCCCCTCTATTCTCAGTGTTCTGCCAGTTTTTACCATCCATGTTGAACTCTACCAAAGATTGTCTGCATGAATTAATACAATCCTATGATTTTCTTCTTTAGCCTGGTATATTACATTGATTTCCTATTATTGAAATAATCTTGCATTTCCAGACTAGATCCCACTTGGTCATGGTTTGATATGACTTACTAAAATTTTGCTGAGGATGCTTACACCTGTTTTTCTAAGTTTATAAGTGCAAAGTTGTTTGTAATTATCTTTTTAATCACTACACAATCTGTAGTGATATCCTTTGTTTCATTCCCAATATTGAGGATTTGAGTCTTTTTATTTTTACAAATCTTGATAGAAATTGATCAATTTTGCTAATTTTTTTCAAGAAACAATTTTTTGTTATATTAAATTTCTCAATAGTTTTCCTGATTTCAATTTAAATGAATTCTACTCTCATGATCTCCTTTATTCTGATTGCTTTGGGTCTGTTTTTCTTTTCTTTTTTTAGCATCTTAAGATATTGATTTGAGACTCTTCTTCTTTCCTAATGTAAACATTTAGTGCTATAAATTTCCCTCACAGCAGTACTTTATCTGCATCTCACAAATTTTGATAGGTAATGTATCTATTTTCATTCTATGCATTTTTAAGTTTCCCTTTAAATTTCTTCTGTGATCCTGTATTATTTAGAAGTGTATTTTTTAATTTTCAAATGTTTATAAATTTTTGTCATCTTTCTATTATTGATTTCTAGTTTAACTCCACTATGTTCAAATAGGAAAGTTTTATATTAATATTGTATAATTTTGATTGTTCTGAGTCTGTTCAGGTTTCTTTTATGACCCAGCATACAGTCTACCCTAAATAAAGTTCCACTGGCAACTGGAAAAAAAAAGGATACTCTGGTATTGTGAGATAGAATGTTCTGCAAGTGTTAATTAGATCTTGGTGGCTTGTGGTGGTGTTTACCAATTCTATATCCTTGCTGATTTTTGTCTATCAGTTGGTGAGAATGGAGTATTCAAGTTCCCAGAGATACTGTAGATTTGTTTATTTCTCCTTTACCTCTATTTGTTTCTCCTTTATGTATTTTGAAACTTGGATATTTGGTGATACCCCTTTAGAATTGCAGTAACTTCTTATTGCAGTGATTCTTCTATTTTTATGGGATATCTGTCTTTATCTCTTTGCCCTTAGTAATTTTATTTGCTATGTTTATAACAAAGCCTTTTTTGTTTACTTTGTTTGAGAATGTCTTCCCTTCCCCTTCATTCCTGAAGGGCGGTTTCATCAGATATGGGATTCAGAACAGTTCTTTCAGTACTTGAAAAGGCTACGCCACTTCGTCATGGACTCCACGGCTTCAGATAAAAAATCTGTTGTCTTTCCAACTGGTGCTCACAGGTAATGTTAAGATGTTTTCTATGTCTTTTACTTTCAGGTATTTAATAATATTTCTGGGTAAAAATTTAAGTGTATCCTATTTGGGGATTTGCTTAGATTCTTGAGTCTGTAGATATGTCTTTCACCAAATGTGGAACATTTTCAGGTGTTGTCTCTTCAAATACTTTCTTTCAGTCCAACCCTCTCTCTCGTGTTTTGGGCCCCAATGAACCACGTATTAAATCTTTCGTTATTATCCAACAGATCTGTAAGACTCTCATACATTTTTATTAGTATTGTTTTTATCTTTGCTGTTCAGAGTAAATTCAATTCATCTGTCCTGTTCAGTGATTCTATCTCCTGTCATCCCCACTACTAACACTATCAGAGAATTTTAAATTTTGGTGATTATATTTTCCAGTTATATAATTTCCATCTAGTTCTTTTTTATAACTTCTACTTCACTGACATTTTCCCATTCATTCAAGAGAATTTTTAACTGCTTGTTGAAGCAGCTTTAAAATCTCTGCCAAATAATTCCAATATCTGTTTCTTCTGGTCCTAGTAGTGTCAGCTCAATGTCCTTCCTCATTCAAGCTGTGGTTTTCCTGGTTCTTGGCGTGACAAGTTTTTTTTCTTATATCCTAAATATTTTAGTTATTATGTTAAAAGACTCAATCCTATTTATATGTTCTATTTTAACAGGCAGTAACCCCATTTAGGGTTAGCATTTATGTTCTGGCCTACTGTTGTGGGCTTTCATTCCAATGAACTCCTGTAATGCTATTCTGGTCTGCTTCATTGCTCTGGTGTTTATGGAAGTCTCTGCTATCTTGGGAAGATGGGAGCTGCTTCCCTGGGCCATCTGCTATTATGGGAATATCTCCAGAGGGTGAGAGGTAGACACATGCCACTGGGCCTGGTCTCCTATGTCACTAGGTGGAGAACATGGAAAAATAGCTTTGTGGTGACTGCTGTTGTGGGGTAGACGGAATCATCCGCTAGTGTCCTGCTTGTTGAGTGGGACAGAGATGGTCAAGAGCTTTGCTGCCAATAATGGGTCAACTGCGCTGTGAGTCACCTGCCCATGCTCTGCTTGCAGAATGGGGTTGGGTCAGCCTAAGGCTTCACTGCTGCCGACAGCTTAAAATTACTCACAAGAATCCTGCTGGAGCAGGTACTGGGATTCTTCTTTTTCAGTATTTTGGGGAGTGAGAGGCTTTTCTTGTTTTCTTTTTTTTCTCTGTGTTTATGGTGGATCTGGGTTGAAGGCATACCCAACCTCTGTCCAGAACATACAGGAGATGAAACTGAGCTTATTTCTCAAACCCTGAAGTCCCTAGATAGTTCCTCTTTTTTCCAGCAATGATCCCATTATAATTGTGTGCTATACCTGATTGTATTTAGATAGGAGGAGCAGGGAAAAATGAGTCTACACCTTACTGTTCTTGAACTGTGCAGAAGCTACTTTTTAGTGGCTAGGGTTTTTGCAGTGCAATGTATTCTATGACATGAGCAGTACATGAAAGTTCAGCAGAGTTATGTGGCATTGTTGTAAAAACTAAAGAGAATGTTATAGGTTAAATTCTGCTCCCCCCAAATTCATACATTACAATCCTGATTCCTGGTACCACAGAGTTTGACCTTATTAGATAGAATCTTCATTAAGTTAAAATACGGTCAATAGGGTAAGCCCTGATCCAATGACTAGTACACTTACAAAAAGGGGATATTTGGAGACAGACTCACATATAGGAAGAGCACCATGTGAAATTAAGGCAGAGATTGGAGGTGATAATTCTGCATATCAAGGAATGCTAAAGATTGCCAGACAACCACCAGAAGCTAGGGAAGAGGCACGGGATAGATTCTTCCTTGTGGCCCTCAGAAGAAACCAATCCTGTCAACATGTTCTCAGAGTTCTACCCTCCAGAACTGTGATAATAAATTTTTGTTTTAGCCACTTAGACTGTGGTATTTTGTTACAGTAACTCTAACAGACTAATAATGTGAATAATACATACAAATTGCTTAACATAATGTCTGACAGAGCAAGCTTCCAAAAACAGTAGCTCTTACTTGTTTATCTACCTCCTTTATTCTTTATCTTAAATTCTCTTTCTGACACAAAACCTGATATATTATAGACAATAAATGGCTGCATAATACTAAATAAATACATGAAAGAATAGAATATTTAGTATAACTGCACATTTTAAAGGCATTTTTCCATTAGTATGATACAGAATGATTTAAGATGAGTTAAGAATGTAATATTTCTCAAGGGAAATAATACTCCATTGTGTTTTATAAAATTCATAAGTTTTTCTGTTAAGTTATTCAACAGAAAAGAATAGATAACCAAGAAAAATCCTTGTACATGTTTACTAGGAAACACATACAAGAATGTTCAAAGCAAAACTAGAACCAACCTAGTGTTGGGAGAGTTAATAATTGTGA
Organism: Carollia perspicillata; assembly: GCA_004027735.1. Lineage (NCBI taxonomy): Eukaryota > Metazoa > Chordata > Mammalia > Chiroptera > Phyllostomidae > Carollia > Carollia perspicillata. The sequence goes on along the minus strand of PVKM010002204.1, from coordinate 38,734 downwards.
TATATTCACCAAAATGGAATATTATACTGCTATAATCAACTACATGAAAATCTTTAAAAAAATAATGTTGAATGAAAAAAAGCAAGTGCTAATCTACATACGGTATATTTATATAATGCTCAAAATAAGCAACACAGAAAAGTGCATTATTTATGCACATATACATAAATGGAAAAACTATTTTAAAAAGTTCATAGGGATGATAAATCCAAAGTTTAGGTCATGGTCACCACTGGGAGAGGACGAAGGAACAGATTAGGACAGGGACTGGCAAACAATGGCTCAAAGGACAAATCCAGTGTGCCACCCACTTATGTATGGGCCATAAGCTAAGAATAGTTTTTCACATTTTTAAATGGTGGGAAAAAAATGAAAAGAAGAAAATTTCATGACCTCATGAAAACCACATGAAGTTCAAATTTCACTGTCTATAATTAAACTTTTATTAGAGCTCCTCCATGTTCACTTAAACAGTATTTATGGTTACTTTTGTGTTACAGGGAAGAGTTAGGACATATGACAGAAACTTTATGGCTCAGAAAGCCTAAATTATTTATTTTCTGGCCCTTCACTGTAAAACATTTGCTGATCCCTAGATTAGGGAACAATACACAGACTGAAATATATTATTAGTCTTCTACCTCCTGGATATATTATTTTGCTTTATAATTTATATATACATTACATATATTCTTTTCTAGCAAATGTTATACTTTAGAAAAATAAAAGAAAAAATTTTAAAAAACTGGAAAAATAATCTTTTCAAAATAAACAATTTAGGAATTTAATATTCAGATACTACAGATAGAGATTCAGCAAACTATAATCTCCAGGTCAAATCTGGCATGCTGCCTGATGGTGTAAAGAAAGTGTTACTAGTGCACAGCTACATCCACTCGTTTAGGTTTTCACTGTCGTGGCAGAGTTGAATAGTTATGTTAGGACACCATATGAGCTTCAAAGCCTGAAATATTTACTATCTGCCCATTTGCAGAAAAGGCTTGTCTGTCCCTACTCTACAAAATTATCATGTCTACAAGCTGTACCAAAATTAAAGGAAATACTAATAGAAGATTTTAAAAGGAACAAATAGTATAATAAAATAGTTGAAAGGATAACCTTGAGAGTCAGACAGCTTAGCCTGTACCTACCTCTGAAAGTATTACGGGTCTCAAGTAACGTACTAATGACTCTGAGCCAGTTTTAAAACTGCAACTTTGGAATAATAACCCCATCCCAGAGAATTATTATCAGGTTTAGATTCACAGTAATTCTAGTAAATTTTCATCAATACTGTTCAGACAAAAATAAACACACAACTTGGCTTGAAGTCATTCTTGTTACAGTTTCCCTAAACTGTATTTTTTAAAATTTCAGTCACCCAAACATTGAAAATTTTGAATTCCTGCACAAGCATATGAAATTATATTAAAATCCACATTTAAATCCATAGTTTCTTTAAATTACAATTCAACCTAAAAATTATTTAAGTTTTTAATGCTTATTCATAGGTCTGGGACTGTGATTTCATTTGCCATACAATATTATGATTTATTAGGATTTCCCAAAGCAGTTAATAAAATGTACTAATCAAATAATTTAACTACAACAGTTTTCCAGTTCCGGAGGATTAATCTTTAAGATCAGAACTTAATCTTAATTGTTTAGTTTGTTTATTGGTGTGATTTTTAAAAGCATTAGAAAACACACATTAGGTCAAGACCTACATCTGTCACAACCTCCATAAGATTACTTCTCTTAGGAAGAGGAGATATTGTGAGCGGATATAAGGATAAGTCACAATGTCAATGTATATGCATTTTTAAACTGTGCTAACAAATAATGAGTTTTATTATATATCAATGGAAAGATATTACGTGCTGCCTTAAATTACTGATGTTGACATATTTTTCTTAAAGATGAGGGTTCTTACCTTAAATATTCCTCACCGTAGTGTGCTATAGGTAACCATTATTATATAAAGATCTCAGCAGTTACAATGTTGGATTGGGAAGCAAAAGCTGTCACAGCCAAAAACATGCATTAATGACCAGTATAAAATTAGTCCTCGCACAGTACTCCATCCATAGTTAACACCAGTGTCTAGTCACATTCCTCACACCAACATCTCTGCTGGATCCATCTCTCTCTGACTGTTGGATGGTGTAAATACAGGACAATATAAAGCACATCTAATGCAAAGTGATTGACAAAGGAAGATGCTAATCTTGCCAAAGATGAAGGATTTTGTGAAGATAATGACAGTGATATTGGAAAACTGCTCAGATAACATGCAAAATCATCTACAAATATGACAGAATTCAGTAAGTTAAGTGAATAAAAGAAACCACAGAGAATTATGACATTGGCTTTTGAAAATATTTTGGGTATTAAAAATTAAGAAAAGACCTTTGGGAGACTGATGAAATCTCAGCCACTGTTCCAAAAAACGACTCTCTTTTGTAATATAGTTATAAAAGTAAAACCTAACAAGAAGTGAATGATATATCATCTTTCATCGATATGAATATTTTTCATATTTTAGTATCTATGAAATGGGTGCATCTAATTATTAATTTAATGACATCTTATAAACTGTTTTAATCTTATGAACTATTGACCAGGCAGGAGCAACAACACAAATGTTACTCCCTGAGTAATTTATGATCTTTTGATTAGTTTTTTCTTTCTTGGTATCATAAGCAAAAAATCTCTCAAAGTTTCAATTTTAAAAAAATCACGTGAGCCCTTCGACAGCAGAGTTTTCTCTTGCTGGGTGTAGAATTAACAGTCGGGAGTCTGAAACATTGGAGGGGCTTGATGCCGGAAAAAGGACATGTGATGCAGAGGTTCTGATCTATCTGTCCAGCAGAAGTTCTCTTAAGGAGCAAAAGAAAAAGAGGCCGTCTTTGAAGATATATTAATTGAGAATATCCCAGAATGAAGATAAGCACTCAGATTTAAAACATCCAATCAGAATCTGAGTTAAGTTAATGAAAAAACAATTAAGAAACATTCAAGTGAAATTCTAGAATATCAAGAATAGCAAGGGAGTCCTAAAAGCTAAGAGATGGCGGGGGCGAGGGGAGAGGGGTGGAAATCCCTCAAAAAGGAACAGGAACCAGAACACAATCACATGTCTCATCAGCAATAATGAAAGGAAGATGATAAGGCAGTATCTTCAGAGTGGAATGGAAAAGAATTTCAAACTTAGATTTCATTATCCAGCTACACTGTCATTCAAGACTTTCAACTGCAGCCACGATCAGATCTCCCACCCTCCCTGAACGACTAAAAGTCTGGACCAAATAAAGGAAGCAATGGTTTATCAAACACTGGACAACAGGACAACGATCCTTGAGAGAAGGTAACAAGTAAGCTAAGCCCAGTGACTGACTCCCCCCTGGCAGAGTTTCCAGGCTGCAGCACAGGTCCCCACACAGCTCAGCAGTTTCCCTGAGTTAAGGAAACAGCAGCCAGAGCTTGTGAAGTTGATCACTAAAATTTGCAGGATGGAGAACCAAAGAACAGAAGGCTGCACAGGAAGGAGTACTGGAAATGTGTTCAGGGTTTCCTTTGAGTCTCCTGCTGAGTGACAATTAGCATAATGTCAATAATACCTCAAGAATCTCTTAGCGCTGGGAGTACTTCATTCTTCCAGCAGCCAGAGTGGAAAGACCTCCAAATTACAGGGTGTTGAGTAACCAAGAGTACCACCTCAGCAATGGGCTAAATTAGTTCTAAACTGATGGCTATTCTGAACCTGTCTAGCAAAGCTTAGAAGCTATCCTTGAAAGACTTAAACTATTTCCAGGTGACTTAAATGCATATCAGGATGAACCAATATATTTAAATTAAAAAAAAAAGATCAAATACACAATGCCTGGCATCCAATCACAAATTACCAGATATATAAAAAAGCAAGAAAAGATGACCCCATTGAATAGAAAACTCAATCAACAAACACAGACTTAGAAATGATAAAGATAACAGAATTAGTGGATAAGATCATTAAAATAGCTATCATAATTATATTCCATATGTTCAAGAAGGTAGAGAAAAGCACAAATATTCTTTTTAAAAAAGATTTATGTATTTTTAGAGAGAGGGGAAGGGAGGGAGAAAGAGAGAGAGAGAAACAACATGTAGTTTCTTCTCATGCATCCCCACCTGGGGACCTGGTCCACAACCCAGGCATGTGCCCTGACTGGGAATCGAACCTGTGGTCCGTTGGTTTGCAGGGCAGCACTCAATCCACTGAGCCACACCAGCCAGGGCAAGGAAAGCATAAGTATTCCAAAGAGAGACATCAAAAGTATAAAAATTAACTAAATAAACTAACTTTTAAGACATAAAAAATTCAATATCTGAGATAAAAATATACATATCTGGATGGGATTAACAGCAGATTACACAAAGTAGAAGAAAAATCAATGCACTACAGATATAGTGATAGAAGCTACCCAGCAGCCCAAAATGAAACACAGAAAAAAGAGTGAAAACAAATGAACATATCAGTCAGCTGTTGAGAGAACATTACATGGTCTAATATATAGGTACTAAGCATCCTCAGGAGGAAAAGAGAGGAGAACAGAAAAAAAAACATTTGAAGAAATAATGGATGAAAATTTTTCAAATTTGATTAAAATTATAAACCCACAGATCCAAGAAGCTCAATAATCCCCAACAAAATAAACATGAAGAGTACACTAAGCTACAGCATAATTGAATCACTTCCAGTGATGGAGAGAGAATGTTAAAAGCTATCAGAGAAAAAAAGAACATACATGCATACAGAGATAAAAGGTAAGAATGACAGCAGACTTCTTGTCAAACATGCCAGGAGATAAGTGGGGAGATACTTTTAAAGTATTGAAAGAAAAAATCTTTCAACCCATAATACTATAGCCAACGAAAGTATTTTTCAACAAAGGCAGCAAATACTTTTTCAGACACACAAACGCTGAGCAAATTCACCAGCAGACCACCACTATAAATTATCATTTAATGCTGAAGACAAAATAAGGACACTTCCAAAAAAATCTTGAAAAATTTCTCTCCAAAAGGATTACCAGAAAACATTCTCCAGCATGAAGAAAAATAAACTGAGAGAAAAATAGTAAGGTAGAAGGAACAATTCTAAGGAAAGACATCTGTAAATCTTGATAATTCTAATGATTGTTTAAAAATATTTTAAGTTAAAATCTGTAGCTTAAATTTCAGATGCTAACAGGAGAGGCATGGGGCAAGGGAAAATGCTCGACGTTCTTTCTACTGTCCACAGGAAGCATACAAATACAGATTAATTCCAGATATTAGAGAAACATAAACTACTCTGTGTTAAAAACATAAAAGGTAACCATTAAAAAAATTAGCTATCTTTCTGTGATATATTTCTCCCCTCAAAATCCTAAATTGAAATGACTGCATTAAGTCACAAAGATACCACTTATGAACTTATAGTAGGTTTAAGACTAACCAAAATATATGACCATAAATCATCCAGTTTCCCACACGAGCACGGTGTTTCCTGGGGTGCTGAGCTGAAAGGAACGGTCATCAGTTGTTCTGGGGACAAAAGCTCCAAAGGCATCTGGGCACCTCTGCAAGTCAAAACTATGGACATACTTTTGTTTCTAATTTCCTTTTGAGTAAATGTATAATTACACATATTTTTTTGTCATTTTGTTTTACATTCTCTGCTACTAAAAAGTATTTAAAATCAAAAGCATATGGGATATAAAACAAGCAATAATGTAAGAACTAATTTATTCAATATAAATATCTGGGATGCTATACCTACCTCAATGCTTTTTATAGGAAAGATACAGCTTTGAGGTTACTCCCAATTAACCAAACCGACAACAGAATTTTACCCTTGGTATAAAAGATATAGCAGAAGAGGGGTTAAATAAGTTAAGATGTGTCACAACTTTACCCTCTGCAAATGTTTAGAGTAAAAGATTACAGTTCTTTCCATTTATACCTACCTTACTCCAGACCTTCACTTTGAACACTAATATGTTCAAAAACCTCGAAAGAAAAACAATCATACCATATGTCCTTCGGCACGAGCTTTATTCTGCCTTGCTTCCCGTTTTCGCTGTAAGAACTCTTCCACTTGTTTAGCTCTTTCCACAGCTAGCTGCCCTCTTTGCCTGAGCAATGTGAACAAATAGCAAAGTCAGAAATTCTGAACACGAAATATTCCATAAAGTTAAAAATCACTTCACATGTTTTCTTTGCTGCAGAATAGGAAGAAACACTGATGTGAAATAAACTCTTCCTCTGTAATGAAGAATCCCCTGTGTGTACACAGGACGGATGCTGCATCCAGACCAGATGCACCTTACCCATCTGGGAGTCGTGCAGTGCATAATATGACTGGCAGAGGACAGCACATGTGCAGGGCAGAGGCACTAACGAATTGCTCTTTCATTATTCCTGATCTTCAAGCTACCTGACTTGGGTGGGGTTTATTTCTGAATTTGGAGATGTGGAACTAGATTAAAATTCACCTGCCTAGACATATTTGAGAGTCACAATAAAAGGCTCTTAACCAGCTTTAGAGATTATCTAATCCTAGAAGATTCCAATGATGGAAATTTCCCAAGAATCTCTTTTAAGTACTACATAAGGCAAATAAACCTTAGGCCATGCTCATTCATAGCTTTGTGGTGGAACAAATTTTAAGTTTTGGGGGATTTTTAAAAAAGATTTTATTTATTTATCTTTAGAGGGGAAGGGAAGGAGAGAGGGAGAGAAATATCAATGTATGGTTGCCTCTCATGCGTCCCCTGCTGGGAACTGGCCTGCAACCCAGGCATGTACCCTGACTGGGAATCGAACTGCAATCCTTTGGTTCACAGGCCCACGCTCAATCCACTGAGCTACACCAGCCAGGGCAGATTTTAAGTTTTTATAGATTAATTTCATTTCTTAATTTTTTTTTTAAGTTTCAGTTAGTTAACAAAATATGTAAAAAACAATTATTTGAGGCATAAAAGTCAGAAATGTTTAAATCTAGTGGAAGACAGAAAAGGCATTATTGCACATAATTTTCAGAGCACAACTGAGATGCAGTCTGAAAGACAGGTCGTAGGAAGTTCGTGCGCTTTAGTAGCCAAAATCTCAGTAGAAGCACAGGCAACAACTCACTCATCTTTGTTCCTCAACTTCAAAATTGACTATGCTGAGTTCAATGATTACTGGGGGTTGGGTTGTATTTATTTTTGTGTCTCCTACACTTAGCATGGTAATAGGCACAATATATATTAGAAGTTCAATAGGTGTTTGTTATTGATATATTTTATTTGTAGTCTAGACTCACCATGTTTATACTTTTTAGTGATTCAGAGGAAGATACAGAAATATAACTGGAAAAATTAAAACAAATAACTGCGCTATTAATTTTTTCCTATCCTATTTCTTTTACTTTTTCATAGCTTTGATATTCAAAGAATGCAGACATTGCTTTTTACTATATTTTTTGAAATTTCACACAAATAAACTTCTCTTTTTATTAGTTTTTGAAATTGCTACTATACTGCTTTAATTTTACTTCAACACTGATTGAAGAAGGATATAGATATATTTTATACCGAGTTCTGAAATAAGTTTTACTTGGAAGCTCTCGACATTCTTCCATAATTTAGTCTAAAATAATTTTATGTGGCTATAAGTATGAGAGATTAAATAAATGGAAGAGTAACCTTGTTAAGATTTGTAGTAGTAGTATAGACTTCAATTTAAAACAGTAAAGAATTTGATTTAGGTAGTAGCTACTAACATATGACAGAGGCAAGGCTGGATCCTGGCCAGCTATTGCCCCATTTATACAAAGCTGGGCCTGAAAAGGCCAAACTTTCAGAGGGTAGGATGCTCAGACAGGTCTATGCAAAACCTGGGGACACAGAGGGCCAATCAAATATTTATTTTTAAAAATTCTATATATAGGTGGATCCATGCAGTTCAAACTCATGTTGTTCAAGGACCATTGCATATGAAAGTTCATTCAGCATTTCGAAGCATGTTTCATTTTTAAAGTACCCCACGTTTTAAAACCAACTAAATAACTTTTCAGCCTGTTCATTAGGAGTATCTCAAGAAGCTGAGAAAGTTTCATGAAGGAATGTATTAAGGAGCTGAACTCTCCAGTCAGATGGACCTAATTTAAATCCCAGCTCTAATACTTCTTAGCTGCCTGACCATGCCCAGGTTTTAAATCTCTGTAAGTCCTAATTTCTTCATCTTTATTTAAAAAATAATGCCTAATTCAAAGGGTGCTGTGATGAATGGATACAACTTGTTATGTAGTAAGTGTTCCATAAACAGTATCTATCATGGATAATAACTGCAGTGCAACAGAAGAAAATGTATACTATACGTTTGAATAGAGCTAAGCCCACCAAAGTTGACACAAATAAAAGGAGTAATGATCTCACAACTGAAAGTGGTTTAAAAATGGAAAAATTAAAATACTGAAACTGTATCTGATGCTCAAAAAAAAAGATTGACCAGAAAGTGTGGTACAGTGGAAGATGTAACTGAGACACACAGTGTTTAAGATTATCTGAAACTCAAGTTTAAATACATGCAATGTTTCAAGGTTATAACAGGAGATTAATGCAAGTGGCCCAATGTGGTCCATCATTTGTCATTTCAAGTGTGAAGCAGCAAGAAACATTCTGGAAGATGAACAGTGTAAAGAAGCAAAACATAGTTTTTTTTTCTATTTTCTTTATACTATACATACTTATTTTAGGAGATATGATTAAAATAAAACAAAATAAAGCCAAACCAATTACATACTAGAAAGAGCAATAACACGAGAATAAAAGCCACACAAAAATTTGCTTTGCCATCTCATAAAAAAATTTACATTTATGTGTGAGTCTGTACAGCCTGCCTTTCACAAAAATGGAGAATCCACAATGAGCTTAACACCTCCGGGTACTGCATATAATTCATAATGTAATTGATGCTCACCTTTGCTCAACTATCTTTTAATCATCTTTTTTAATGAGGGGGAACATAAAGCTTTTTATTATACTCAAAAGTATTTTCCTTAAAAAGACAAGGAAAAAGCAATGTACCTAAAATTTTCCCAAAATGATATTCTGAAAACCAAAATGTTTTATAAAAAAATGGGAATGTCTAAGAAAACACATATACATACTTAAGAAAAAAGGAACTGTGCAAATTAAAACTACTGACTACTACCATATTAAATTAATTCAATGGAAGAAAAGGAAAAATCTGATGAACAGGATCAGACAGAGTCATAAATCAGAGCTGAATGTAAAGAGAAAACAAGCCAAAACAACAAAGAGAGAAATGGAGTTTTAAGTGATGAGGAAAAGAAAAAAAAGACATGCTTTGTAGTTTTGCATAAAGTGTGATTCCATTTAAATATATTCTGATTTATTTAAAGCAAGTGGATGAAGTTATTACAACCATATGTTAGCTCAAAGTTATCACATGTTCCTTTAAATAGTATGTTCAGCCTATAAAAATTAGGCTGAATTGAAGAGCTACATGTTTGCCATATGTAATCAAAAACCAAATTTGCACCTGAGAAAATGACTGCAGCTGGAGGGCAAAAAATAGTCAATGAAATCAATGAAGAAAATATTCATGAAGTACATATACTGAGATAGACATGACATAAGACAAAATTATACACAAGGATGAATTTACAAATCAGCAGAGTCCAACTGGTCTGCACTGGTTTGTTTAGACACGGCCTTCAATCTCTTCAAAGTTTTTCTATGAGCATCAACATCAGGAAAACAGTGACGACCTGCAGCCCCATTAGGAAACCCTGGAAGTACTCCAGGTGAAATTCCTCTGGAGGTAAATATGCACAAAGAGTTTTATTACTTTCTCTGAAGCAAAGCTCAGCCATACCTTTCTGGAAGCCTTTGCCCATGTATTTCTCCTTTCCATTTAACTTCATTATTTTCTGCTCTTTGTTGCTGCATTTGATCAAAAATGGCATGAAAATGTTCATACTGTCCTCGGGAAGAAAAAGATGATGGAGCCACAGCCCCTCCACTGCCAAAAAAGGTAGCCTAGGAATTAAACAAACAGCTCTTATATGTCTATCTCGTAATGCCTAAAATGCCTGCACTACCCTCAAAAGAAAAAAATTTCAACACTTGACTCTTTTAAAAAATAGTTATCTAATTTGAAAATATTAAAAAACATATCCTAAAGGAAAATGTCTTTTTGCTATATTATAACCATTAACAATAAAAAAAGTAGTATATTTTGTTACTAATAATAAAGTAGAATTTGATGTAACAAAAAATATAAAATGTCACTACATTTATGTAAATATGGAAAAATCTTGTCTTAATTAACAGGTTTTGAAACAAGAATCTAGTGAACATTTTGTGTGATCCCATTTTATTGTTTAAATATGTATAGCTTATAAGTAAAGCAGAACTTGCTTTTATAACACTCAAAATTATAATTTCACAAAAACATTTATACATGATATTTAATATACCCCAAATCCTTCAATTTAACAACGAATAAAGATATAAACACCACTGAAACATACTTTAGGTATGAATAAAAGCAGCAAAACATCATATCTATCCTTAGGTAGTTTGCAAACAGGTTGGCAAACAAAGCACAAAACTAGAAAAAAAATTTCAGGCCTGTGGCAAATGAACGGTAACAGGCACACTCTAAAGCAGTAGGCACTGAGCAAATTTACAAAATAGAAAAAAAAAAACCTGTCAGAAGTAAAAACCTCTAGAAATAAAACACTGGAAACATATATTGTTCACCCCAACTTTGAAAGCAATGCAAAAAAGGGAGATTAAATATGAGCCAGGGTATTACAGCAAAAATAAGCAATGCATGCATAGATTGTATTTGGGCTTTGGCAGCAGTGGGAGGGATTAAGAAGACAAAATTAGAAGGAAGGCTACCAGGGAACACTAAGCTTGGTCATGCAAAGTTGGGATAGCTCACTGCTGCCAAGCCTGGGTGTTTGGGTTCATATAATATATAAACAACAGAAAGCAACTTTCTAGTAGGAGTAGCAGACAAAAACAGTTTTTAGGACATTCAGGAAGTCAAATTATACATGAAAAGCAGGAATAAGAGAGAGAACAAGGCGGAGGAATAATTAGAAGCCTGCTGTCCTGCCTCAAAGCCAAGAAACCTAAAAATAAAAAGGCAATCGACTAAAAAGTAAATGCTGAAGGGAGACCTGGATTCTCTGTGGGAATGACAAAGATAAAGGCAAAGGCATAAGGGTGCAACCTCAGACACCTAAGGACTCAATCAAGCGCAAAGAAAACTCAGTTAGAAAACAGAAATATCAGAAGAGGGTAAGAGTTAAAAAGAAGTAAGCAGTACCAGAGGTCATGTTACAGAAGTCATGGTGGAAGAATTTCACTGAGATGAGAAAATCAATTACCTCAAACGTGGAGGTCAACGCACTGAAAATAAGACTTAACTGCTATGACTAAAGTTGAGCGGCAGTGCTTAAAAAACCCATTTTACTGAAGTGATAAGAACAGAATCCAGAATACTAATAGTAAAGGAAGAGGAGCTTCCAAGTGATACCATCTTAAGGAAGAAGTCTGGCTAAGAAAAGATACAAAGAAACATATTAGAATCAAATAAAAGGAACTTCAGAGTACTCAACAAGATAGAATTTGTGTTAAAATCTTGACATAATAGGTTGCATGCAATATTATAAGAAAGTATAGTTTTTAAAAATATCAGCTCAAGATAAATACAGGCAACTGATTAAATATATTTGAATAGCAAGAGATGAACGCTGATGGAAACAGGTAAGATAATTAGGCAGGAAACTCCACCAAGGGGTTCCTCACACACATCTCCAAACTGTGAATCTCAAGGCAAGAATCAGAATTCTGATGAATGGCAGTCACATCTCCTATGAAAGTGTTTACTCTTTAAGTTTAGTCTGGTGCTCATATCATTTTAACTTGAATTTGAGCATTTTAATGTTTTTAACAAATTATGTAAATATCGCCAAAGATTCCTACACTCAAAATGATGTCAAAAATACTATACTAGAATACTGAAGCAGTATGATCTTTTAAAAGTCACTCACTTATTCACCAAACATAAATATGTTGGTGAGTTTTGACAAATATCTACACTCATGTAGCCACTACCACAGTCAAAAGCATATCCATCACCCCAGAAAGCTCCTTCATGCACCTTTGAAGCCAATGTCTCTTCACTTCAGCAAACACTAGTCTGCTCTGCCATGTAAATCAGAGGTGTCATTTCTATAACTTCACATAAATGCAATCATGCAGTATGTACTCTTGTGTTCGGCTTCTTTCACTCAGTCTAATGTCCTGATTGCTCCATGTTGTTGCTCGTATTAATATACTCCTTTACATTGCTGAACAGTATCCAGTATATTTTCAAACAGACACGCTCTAACATGCTATGATTACATACTTTGATAACAACATGATCAAACTGCATGTTGAATATTTCTTCATTTTTCTTAAAACACATCCTTAAGAGGTAACGTCAAAAATGAATAAACCAAAAATGTCCCAGATTTTGCAGATATGAAATAATCAAAGATGGTTGGTTATTTATAGAATAAATAGTTTCTTATTACTTAGAGGTGTATAGTAATAGTCTTAATTATGAAATACGTCTCTTAATATTGAGTTTTTGTTTCATCTTTATTTTGGGGATCTCCTTAATTTAATTAACATTACACTGAGCCTCCAGATACTTATCAACTATACAAAAATCGAAGAGCCTAAGAAGTAAATATTTCAAACCCTGTGGGGAATAAGTACAGAAACTACCATATTTTTCATACTAAAAGATGCACCCCCCCACCCAATTTGGGAGAAATAATGGTTGTTAATACTGCTGTTGAGTTCTGTTTAGATATTGGTGAAATATTATGTTACTTATGTTATTAAATATTTTACCACATTTTTTGCTTCAAAATTTTTTTCCTATTTTCCTCCTCTAAAAACTAGGTGCATCTTATGGTCTGAAAAATGCGGGTGACACAGAATTAGAGTCATGAGAAATTTTTGTCAAGGCAAATACATTACTTTATTAATGTTAAATGAAAGCACTGTAGAATTTATAAAGTGAAGCAGAAATCTGTTAAGTACATAGTATCTAACACCATTGGAAAATTGTCTCAGTTACCAAACAATATTGATAAAACTGGAATTTAGGATTAAATATAGCTTTAGATATCATAGTAAGATATTTTATTTCATAGAAAATAAACACAAAGGGAGGAGAAAATAACAAATTCTCAGCACTAGTCACAGACTTGATATAAAATGCTTTACAATATCTCAGGGCTTACACTTTGATTGGTAAGTTTTTACCTTCCAATCAGATAAGATATGAAGTTAGTTATTTTAGCATGGGCCAAATTTTGTCTGAGTGATTCCTTATCATTCAGGAGGTAATAAGTTGTACTTCATGGTAAAGTAGATAGTACAGTACAAAAATAACAGTAAAATTTTAAATAAAATTATATTACTAAAGATTATGTAAGTCTATATTAATACCAAAGTTTAAAAAGTGACCATTACTGACTTACTGATATGTAATATAAAAAAACTGGTACATGTCAAGAGACTGAAGACAAATCAAGAAAGCCAGAACAGAACATACATATCTACAGAAAACGGACAAAGCAAGCTTTTATTCATATCATAACTTGTGAAGAAAAGAAACAAGTAAGGATGGCAATTCAACTTGACAAATAATCTATCCAGCGCTTAAATAATGAGTTTCATGATCACAGGTCAGAGAAATTCAGCTTAAAAACATGCTGACCAACAGTCTATTGGATGACACAAATTAAAATTATACTACAGAGGAATAATAGTGTGTTCATTATCACTGCTTTGTAACAAATGACCACAAAAGTAGCAGCTTAAAGCAATATCCTTTTGTTATCTCACAATGTTCCTGGCTTAGAAGTCTGGGTACCCGTTATCTGAGTACCCGCTCAGGATCTCACCAGGCAGAAATCAAGGTGTCAGCCAGGGCTGCAATTCTCATCTCTCATCTGGGGCTCAGGTCTTTTTCCACGCTCACTGGTTCCTGGCAGAATTCATTTCCTTGTAGCTGTCATGGCCAAGGTCACCCGTTTCTTGCTAGTTGTTGGCCAGAGACCACTACCAACCCCCGGAGGCCACCTAACTTCCTTACCACATGAATGTTTGCTTTTTTCCAGGCCAGTACAAGCATATCTCTAACTTTCTTCTCCCCCTCCAGTCTGCCATGAGGAAGTCTTATAAAATATCAATGTAATCACAGCAGTGACTAGCCCAGCACCATGAGCCATAAAATAAAACCTAGTTAAGGAGCTACTATATCACCACATTCACAAGTCCCACAAATACTCAATGGGAGGGAAAAACACAAGATGCACACACCAGGGGTCAGGAATTTTTGAGGGACCACCTTAGATTTCAGTCTACCACAGATATGCAAGGGATGCTTAAAAAGCAAAAGAAGAAATGAAATATAAAGAATGGCAGAAAAAGAAAAGACACAGGAAGTTAACATATGAGACCTTGCTAGCCAAGCTCCTGGCACTGTTTTTGAAATTTTTCTTTTTTTTTTTTAATGAAGAATGTAAGGCTCAGGAAACTTAAGTGATTTGCATAAGGTTATACAGTCTTGACCTATCCAAAGGAAATGTTTGAATTAAGAAGTCTAGGTAAATTGTCAGCTAGGTAATTGGTTATTTAATAACCAGTTAATGGTTAGCTAGGCAGTTGGTTATTTAAGGCTGGAGGTAGAAGTGAGAGTGAGGAAGTAGGGAAGAGTACTATCAAATAAAGAGAAACACAAGTACGAAGACAGAGACTCAGCAGACTACGCACAGTAAGGAAACTGTAGGTATGGTCTTCAGTGCAGCACGACCAGAGCATACAGCATGTGCTAAGGAATGGGTGGAGATAAGCTTCGAGAGACTGCCAGGGGCCAAGTTAATAGGGATCTGAAAACTCACTCTTTGAGGCTATGTGAAGCTACAGAAGCACTTGAGGCGAAGGTGTGATGGTACTGTATTTAATTTTTAAATAGATCCCTCTGGCAGGAATAGTGTATCATGTACTAGTTATCAATACAAGTTATGTATCAGATGCATGCAATAAAACTAAGAATTCATAATAGATGCTGAAGAATTCTAGCTAAAACATAAATGTACACAAAAAAGCCAATTATATATATTTTAAAGAGCAAGGTGAAGCTAGAACAAAATGGCAGAGCATATCTACATTGGTATCAAATGCCTACCTTTACTTCACCACCTCCTCCAGCACTTAGCACGCTTTTCCATCCTTGTTCCCTGGCCCTATTTATTCTCTCCAACTTTGGGGAAAAGAGACAAACAAAACACCACTTCAAGTATTTAATATAAAATACATAAATACATTTAGTAATGAAATGGAACTCCGTGTCTCCCTTTAAAAAAGAGCGTGTGCGTGTGGTGGGGGGAGAGGGTGGAACGCACCACAGGAACACGAATCATCCCCTTACCCTTTCCTTTTCATGCCTTTTCATCTGCTCAGCCTTCATGAAACTAATCTGTAATAATTTTAAAGAGAAACTTCTTAGAACTCTTGAAACAAGTATCATTTACAGCTTGGCAAGGGAAGAAAAATAGGAGCAAAAGAAGCTACCTGATCTTTTTGTTTCTTTTCTTTATCAGTAAATTCCGACCCTCTCTTTCTTGCTGCTTCCTTAAATAAAAAAGAACATTTTTTATCAATAATAATTTCTATTTCTCCTAGTTACATCAGGAAAGTTATACACCAATCGTAGAGCTATGCCTAGGGAGGTAAAAAAATAAGTTAAAGGTATTTGTTTGAAAGAAATAAGGAGGAAAGGTTTGGAGGTTTTCTATAGCTTTTGCTTCTTTTCTTTTAATTATTTTTGCAAAGCTTTAAAATAAGCAGACAGATGTCTTTATACCTCAAACATTTTCCTCCTTTCTTCTCCAGGATTCACCTTCTTCAATGGAGTTTGATGGGCCTGGACAAAAAGTAAAACTACAAATTAGATAAGAATTTGTTACCTACATTTGTATCTATATTTATTTTCTACGTTAATATACTTAAATTACAGTAGCTTTTAAGCTTTTTCTAAAAGTAACCCACAGTAAGAAATATGTTTCATATCTACTCCCAAAGTTTCACAAAATGACTTTACTGTATGCTCAGTGGATTCTGTTACTTTTCATTCTATCACTTAAAGAAATGTTCCTGCTCTTCACCCACTAAAATGATTTTGCCACTACTAATAGAGAGCAACCCACAGTTTAAAATCATCCAGGGAGAGCTCTAAGGGCACTGTTATTAAAATACAAGGAAAAAACCCCACAATTGTAGATAATGCTCTTCGTAATATTATAAACACACAGTTAATACTTCAAAGCATGTTCCATGTATACAAAATTAAAACTATTGAGGAATGCCATCCAGGAGCTTCGTAAAAATACATATTCCTTCCACACGAAGGAGTATCATTTGGCAATGAAAAGGAAGGAAGGATGGATACACACTACAACATGGATGCCTGCTACAGCCGTGTAGACGTTATGCTAAGTAAAAAAAGCCAGTCACAGAAGACTATATATTGTGTTGTTCCAACTACATGAAATGTCCAGAATAAGCAGATCTCTGCAGAGACAGAAGTAGAACAGTGGTTCCCTAGCAGGGCGGGGGTGGGGAACCAGTGGGGAGTGAATGCAAATGGCAGAAAGATTTGTTGGGTGGGGCGATGAAGATGCTCTAAAATTGACTGTGGTGATGGTCACATAATTCTGTGAATACACTAAAAGCCATTTAACTCCAAACTTTAAATGAATGAATTGTATAGTACATGAATCATATCTCAACAAAGCTATTTCTAAAAAATATATATCCCCAAAAGCTGCTGAACCATTATTTCTAAACCTGGAACCCTACGTTCTGTATTTTGACAAGTTCCACAGATTAACTCCTTTATAACAGATCCAGCACAGGTCTCAGAATTTGTGAACCACAACACCAAACAATTTAAAAGTATTAATGCAAGTATTATACATTCTTACTCTAAATGACCAGGTCCTTAATATATTACATAATACAATACAAGAATGTTTAAATAAGACACCTATACATTTTTAGGTAAGTTACATGAAGTCATAAATTATATTCACCTTTCAAAAAGAATATATGTATCCCTATGTTCACTGCAGCAGTTTTTACAATCGCCAAGATCTGGAAGCAGCCCAGGTGTCCATTAGTAGATGAGTGGATAAAACAACTATGGGACATCTATGCAATGGAATTCTACTCAGCCATAAAAAAGAATAAAATTTTACCCTTTATAACAGCATGGGTGGACCTGGAGAACATTATGCTAAGTGAAATAAGCCAGTTAGAGAAAGACAAATACCGTATGACCCCACTCAGGTGGAATCTAAAGAACAAACTGAACTAACAAGCAACACAGAGACAGGCTCGCAGACAGAGAGCAGGCTGACAGCTCTGGGGGAGGAGTTGGAGGGTGAGGGATGGAGCAAAAGTTAAAAAAGAACTCATGGACGACAGTGTGGTGATTTCGGGGCGAGGGGGTGGATGGAGGTGGAAGAGGGTATTGGGGGATAAAGGCTAATGGAAAAATGAAATAAAACTAAAATTAAATAATCATAAAGTTAAAAAAATATTCATCTTTTCATGTTCCATATTGCCTTACATGTAAGATACTCAAATAAATAAAAATACTAAACTGTTCCTATAAGATCACACAGGGATTTCCAGAACACTATTTCTAAAAGAAGAGAAAAATATGGTAACATAAAACATCCATACTAAGAGAAATGTTTTTTGTTTCTTTTTTAAAATCAGAGCCAAAATACTGAAATGTATTCATGGAGTGCCCTCTGGTGGCTTAAATAACCACTTCTTTGTTTTAACAGAAGCCTTCAAAAAAATAACTGATTTTTACAGGAACTGAAGCAAAGAAAGTTTTATGATACACAAATATTTTATGATACTCAAAATATACAAGTATATTAGTAATAATTTAAAGCCTATTAACTTAAATTCTTGCAATTAAAATTAAATAAAAGACAATATCACTAAGCAGTATGGTTTTCCTTCTGAACTTCTCATTTTTAAGCTTAATAGAAAGTTAAAAAATCTGAGATGCTTTAGGTTTTCAGGAAAAAATTACATCCTTTCAAAAAAAAAGTTGTGTAAAAACCCAAAAGGAAAAAGCTGATTTAAAAATCTTATCTAATTTAGATTTTTTACCTTTAATTCCATTAATTGTTAAGACTTGAAAACTTTTCAGACATTTGATTGCCACTTTTTTCTATTTTATTTCCCTCTTAAATTTTTTTCTACTTATTTATTGTAGTAAAAGACACATAAAATTTACCAATGTAATCACTTTTTAATGTTCACCTGAGGATGTGAACTGATTTTAAGGGGAGAAAGGGAAGGGGGGAAGGAGGGAGAGAGAGAGAGACAGGCTGACAGATAGACAGACATAGATGTGAGAAAGAAGCACTGATTGTTTGCCTCCTGGTCCTGCCTTCCCTTCCTCTCTCTTGAAAAGCAATGGAAAAATGTCCTCAGGTGAGAAAAAAAAGCACCGAGATAGAAGACTACAACTGACCCCTGCACTTAACACGGAGGTCACTGACAAGAGAGCCCTGAGCAAAATGGATCTAAGAGAAACTTAGACAAGAGGAACAGGAGACAGCACAGACAATTTTGGGGGGTTAAGTTCTGATGTTAAAGGAAACAGATATAAGGAAGCAGTTGGAGGGAGATATGGGAAATAAGGGCAGATTTTTTTTAGAGACTAAAGATACAATATACTTTTTTGCTAATAGGAATGACTCAGTAGAGAGGAGAAATATGATGCAGGAGAGCCTGAAGACCTTTAGAAGGCAGTAATAATAATAACAATACAAAAATTACAGAATTGACTATAGTGGAGAACAGATCATCCAAAGTAACAGAAACAAAGACAATATTTCAAACAGATATGACTGACTGGCAGGAGTGGTTTTGACAGTGTAGGGAATTTTTCTTCCAATGCTTCTATTTTCTCAGTGAAATAAGAAGCAAGACCATTAGCTTGAAGTGAAAATCAAAAAGGAAAAAAAATTATCATCTAGAAAAGAGGAGAGCAAATAGACTGAGGAAATATAAGGTAACCAAAAGGTACTCATTTGACAATACATTTGGTTATACATTTAAAGTGAGAACAGTTTCAATAGGGGCAAGAGAGTTGAAGCTTTGGAAATTATTATAATGTGATAACATGGAATTTAAGCTAGAAAAGGAAAATATAAACTAGGAGGGAATGGGCAATGAAAAGCTGGTAAGTTCCATGAGTCCAAATGAGAAAAGTTTTGGAGGCAGAGCTGTTGAGGAATGAGCAGCAAGCATAGAAAGTAGTGGTCAGGGAGTGGGATGTTTATAACACAGACTACAGAATACTTGCTATTACTGAAAATATCAAATTTGATGGCATGATTACTACAGTCGAGAGTTCTAAGGTATGGTGGGAGACAAGATCACTGAAAGAGAACAATCAAGAGAATACAAGGCCATGTATTATTGGAAGGGCCATCTTTTTAGATACTGAAATCACCAGGAATTAAGACAGTGTTGAGAACAGTGACTGTGCAGATGACCCAATATGGAGGGGTAACAGATTATTTAGTCTAGTGTCAAAGTTTGGGGAAGGGGCCGGGGGTGAGGGAGCTGGAAAGAGTCTGGCAATGAGAAGGAAACACCTCCTTCACTCCATCCCTAGACTCAGTGGTATTACTGGATTAGAAAGAAAACAGTCACCCAGGGAGAGAGCTGCCGAACAGTGTGTTCAGACACAAGCCAGGCTTCACACAAAACAGTGAGGACAATCTTTACAAGTTTAGAATACAAGGGATTTTGCTGACAACCTACCATAAGTGGGCTTTGTGGACATATCTGTCTGCTTGTGAATCTTCAAACATAAAATTTCCCAGATTTTTATCAAGTGTGTCACAGATATTTACTTGTTTTATACACAAAACAAATGGCTCTGCTCAGTTTGCTAAAAAATGATTTCATTTATAATATCACTTTCTTTTTTGTACCAGCTACTTTAGTTAATCTGTCTACTTAATGTTCATGACTTCTGTTTAGGCTTCTTGGTTTGGAAGACTGGTGAAGCAGAGAACAGCAATGTTCTTTAGTAACAAACAAAAGCAATCCTATAAATATCAAGATAACTGAATTGAGCTGCAATAAAATAAAATAAGGTCACAGTGAATTTGTTACTAATGACACAGTGTGTAACATGATCATACCTGTTTATGTTTTTGAAGTGGTTTCTTTTCATGTAATTTTTTATCTCCGTACTTCTTATATGTTAAAGGCACTCCATATTTAGCAGCAGGCTTTGTAATTTTCTGAGCAGACATAACAGAAGCCAAGCTTTGTCCTGAGGCTGGTCTTTTAGCTACATGAAAAGGTAGAAAGAATTTTTTCCAGAGTTCTTTGTTAAATCTTAAATTTAAAAATTCTTCAAGATAGCACTTTCTCGTTTTCATAATCATTGACAGCACTTAGTTTGAAACTTCATTAACATGTTCACTCCTTAGCATAAGTCAATGCCTTAATTATAAATATTTTACTAATGCTACTTCTTGAAAGAAGCAAAAGCCACACTCCTCTAAGACGCTGAAATTTCTCATGGAAAAAAAGCACATCGCTAAAATGGACTATGGGTGAGGACGGCAGGTGTCTGTGAATATACCAGAAGGTACCGAACTGAGGACTTCAAAGGGGTGAACTGAACTGTATGTGAATCAACACCTCAATAAAGCTGTTATACATA
This sequence comes from Carollia perspicillata, assembly GCA_004027735.1. Taxonomy (NCBI): domain Eukaryota; kingdom Metazoa; phylum Chordata; class Mammalia; order Chiroptera; family Phyllostomidae; genus Carollia; species Carollia perspicillata. The sequence goes on along the minus strand of PVKM010002204.1, from coordinate 17,842 downwards.
AGTTTTAAAAAGAACATTCACTGTTTTAGAAATTATTTTCAAAATCAGAACATAAACTTCATGAACAACTGTTAAACATTAATTCTATCACTATGAGAAGCTTAATATATTCTTCATAAACAGTCTGGATGTCTATACTATAGACTGAAGAGCAAACACTTTAAAACAGTCATTACAGCTCACGATCCCATGAAACAGGTACCTTTATATGAAGGTAGGAATATAAATTGGTGGGAATATAAATTGGTCAAACTTTCTAGAGGGCTATCTATATCAAGAGCAATGTTTATGAAATGACTTAAAGAAATAACCAAAGAAACAAAAATGTATACACAAGGATAAACCCTGTAGCATTATGTATTAAACTCTGACTGAAGCCTAGACAAGGTTCAGCCTTAGGCCAATGACACATTCAAGAAAATACAGTTAAAGTAAAGTAACTAGAAGGAAAGCCAACTCTTTACACCTTTCAAAGACATTAAAGGAGGTCAAAGAGTGCAGTCAACACCAAGACCCTCCCCAAGACCCTCTTTCCTCTAACCCTTCTCCACATCCGCTAAGGGGCCTCTCTGCGCAAGCCGGCTCCCAGCCCGAGAGCAGGGTTCTGCTCCTTCCGGCCTACTCTCAGGATTTTACCACGTGCTGCGTCAGTTCAAATCAATCTCCCCCAACAAGCACTCTTCCTCTTCAGGAAGGGAAAGAAGGAAGAAACTATCTGGTAGTTCACAGTGAAATACCACCATTAAATTCAGTTCTTCAAAGAATATTCAGCTGTATTAGAAAATAATCATCATATATTACTGTGAACTAAAAGAAACAAACTGTTGTTTATAACACAACCCCCATTTTCAACTGCTATACACGTGCTGTCACAGAAAGAAAACACAAATATAACTATGTGTTAAGATTAGAGGTAATTTTTATAATGAATATGTATTATTCATATAACTTGGTAAACTCTTATAAAAATAAAAAACATTATCTATTTGATTGGCAGTTTAAAGATTCATAAGTAATTTGGGTTGAAGATATGAGTATGTCAGAGTAAGGTTTTCCAAACACATACTCCAACTGTATGTTCCTGACAGGAACTAGGAAACGTGAAAAAAGTTTCCCTGTGAGAGTTCAGCTGTATTAACCCAGCCCACAGACACACAAAGTTGCAACACTGTAACCTGGACACATGTGTAAGTATTACCCAAAAAATTCTCTGCACAGAAAAGGGGCAAGAGGCACAAAAGTGTGAAAATGAAGAGTCCCAAGTACCTGTATAAGTAGTTCCCATTCACTTTCTAGAGGAAGGGAAGTACTTACCTGATTTTTGAGCATTTCTCAGGCTCAAGAGACAAGGCCACCAGTGAGACGAAGTTTAATATAGGGAGCTGGAGTCCACAAAATATAGGCCCATCCGCAATACAACTCCTATTTTAGCCCCTGCTATTAAACATTTCGTCTATCCAATTCTCATAACAAAATAATTTTCTAACTCGTACGCAGCCTTACCCATGGGGAAAGAATGTGCTGGCGTGGGGTATTTCTGGCCTTTGTGACAATGAGGCTTTTCATTAAGATTTGACTTCTCATGAGACTAGACTCAGACTGCCAAGAGAGACCTGCTGATTCTGCTGTGTCTGTCCTCATGAATTTTACTTAAGAGTGAACTGATTTTTCAGGAACTGACAGTCTCTCACACGGAGAGCATGAGTCTCAGAGCCTTCAGGAAGAGCTACGTGTAGCTGGCCTTCCTGAGGACGCACTGCCACACCACTTCCAGCTAACAGAAACTCAGTTTCATGATACGGTATTTACTTTTATTAATTTACTCAAATTCATAATGGAATAGAACATGAAAAAATCATGTTTTAAAAACAATATACTCTTCAAATCTTGAATAATGTCCATGGAATATAGAAATCCATTCTGAAGTCATTCTATGTAGAAAAAGTATAATTTCCCTTTCACACAAATATATGCATACACATTCACATGGCATAAAACTATACCCACAATGTTACAAATATTCTACTGTTAATACTCACATTTTAAAAAAACTATCCTTGGTAAAACACCTAACTTCACATTAATTAATTTATTTTAAATTATAGAATATGAACGATTTCTCCATGAAAAATGTTTTTCATAAAGATGTACACACTGCCTTGGCTGGTGTGGCTCAGTGGTTTGAGCGCTGGCCTGTGAACCAAAGGATCACCAGTTCGATTCCCAGTCAGGGCACATGCCTAGGTTGCAGGTCACATCCCCAGTAGGGGTGCACAAGAGGCAACCACACACTGATGTTTCTGTTCATCTCTTTCTCCCTCCTTTCCCTTTTCTCTGAAAATAAATAAAATCCTTTAAAAAACCCCACAGAAACAAAGTATCAAAATAATTTTTTAAAAAGATGTACACACTTAGGTAAGACATTTTATAACATTCTATGACAATATTTTCAGAATATCACTTAAGTTTTTGATAAAGATAAAAAATTTCAGGACAGACTATTTATTCAAGGCAGACAGTGGAAATAATAAAGGCCCTTCTGGACAGATCCGTTACATCATGTGTTCCTTGGCCTCACTGCAGGTTTCACTCAGTGTAGATGTGCTGGTTTATAAAAACTATACCACATTACTGGAGTGCAAACCCATCACCAAGTGACAACCAGAGAAGGAACAGAACCTGCCATTGAAAAGTGGTCATTAAAACAATGAGTCTGCATTCAACGCACATTAACATATTCACCTCTACACAGAATTTCAGTACACTGTCTTAAAGCAGCTTTTTTTTTGGTCATGAAGTATAGCAAGGCATTGATCAAGCTTTATTTCTTTATTTACAGGCACTTCTTAAACCCTAGGACCATCCTCAATGTCCTAGAAATTTTTAATTCCTCGCCCTTGGATGGTGTTTCTTACAGCCCAGTATGTGGCCATCACGGACCACCATGCCTGGCTGGTGCTGCACACTGACGAAGGTGGAAGCTGCCTACAAACAGGGCCCGCTGGGAAACACCCGGCTGCAGGTCACAGCCGAGTGTAGTTATCATGTCAGCAGTGGTCCTGGGTGTGCTGAGGAGGACGTCCAAAGGCCAGGCTTCTCTTCGGGAGGCCGACAGTGCAACACCAGTAGGATACCAAATTATAACGTGACTCCTGATTTTCTCCTCCTCCACTATCATTTTAGTAACTTTTTAAATTAAAAAAAAATTTTCAGTTACAGTATACGAACAATATTATACTAGTTTCAGGTGTATAATCTGGTAATTAGACATTTGTATAACTTACACAGTGGTCACTCCAATAAATCTAGTGCCCACCTAACACCATACATAGTTATTATGATATTACTGACCACATTCCCTATGCTGTAATTCACATCTCAGACAAATTTCACTTAAATAAGGCAGACAAGTGGAAACTTTGTTATTAATTCATGAGCAAGTACTATATATTGTCATATCATAAATAATTTAAAAATGCATTTTCTCTGGATTAAATGTATCTACAATTACCTCAATTTATTATATCGCTATAATAAGTGATATTATTATATAAGTGATAGGTAAAATAAGTAGTACCAATTAGCAAAATTAGTATATTAAGTACTGCAAAGAGGTGAAAGGACTTATTTACCTGGTATAAGTTGTGCTCCAACCTTGGAAAATGTTTTTAGACAAAATTCTTCTGCAATAAGCTTACAGTGAAAGAGGGGGGAAAAGTTAGAAAAGATGTTCAATTTCCAAAATAAAAAACTTACCCATTAATCAGAACACATTTTTTTCCTGAGTAACAATTATGCCGCCAAATAAACTATATTACTAAACCCAAATAATCTATTCACAGAAATTCCCCTAACTTCCTCCCAATCTTACCGGTTTATTTTTATGACTTCTCCAAACACATTTTCTTTTCAAATTAGCCTCATGCACCACAACCCCGCCCCCATCCACACTGCTCACCTGTGCTATACCTCAGCGATTTAACACAGGTACCTCCTACCTGAAATAACCTCCATCTGTATTTCTCTGTACCCATAGCTCTTATTTACTTCAAAACTGATCAAGAATTACTTCATAATCCCCTTCTCAGATTCACCTCTCAACTACCTCAGCTTTACTCTGAATCTTCTCACCATCTCCAGTGAGTTTTCACTCTTATCAATACATAATTGGGAACATATTTTTGGCTAGTGTCAGAACTGAATTGTAGGACACCCACCCAGCTGGTATCACAGAATTGCTTGGTGTGGAGGAAAGCTACCACACAACTGGTGATCAGAAGTTATGGATTAAGTGTTAAGAGGAGACACAGAAGGAATGTTTTCCCTCTTAACAGACTCACAACTGAAAAGCGAATCGGGAGGGGAAGTTACAAAGGAATGGAAAGGAAGGTGACTCCACTATGGTTTGAAAAAAGCATTTCATTCTCCCAAAGTTCCAATGCACTTCTCTCAAAACAGAGGAGGGCATGTTCTAGTTAAGTACCATAATCCCACTGTTCAATTTAATTCTAATGTAAAAATACATACCTGTGGCGAAAGAAACTTTTCAATGCGTTTGGCTATAAAGCCTTTCTCCAATATGGAGTTGACTGATGGTCTATCCCTAGGATTTCTTTTAAATAACTGAGAGAGCAGACAGCGGAGATCATAAGAATAATGCAAAGACACAGGTGGAAAAGACCCAGATATTATCTTCAGTACTAGGTTTTTCATGTTGCCAGCTTCAAACTGAAATTCAAAAAAATAAGTTAACATGTATAGGATATATATACACACACACACATATATCGAAAGTGGAAATATCAACAATGACAAAGAGTTCATTTCCTATCAATCTAGAACAGAAATACAGTCCTCTTTCATGTACTTTAATCAGCATATGTTCTCTAGAGCAAGGTTCTCTTGGTTATTTTTATTACTTGGTTATTTATAAACATATTTAAAAGAGAACACCAGTCCTCATAATATGTATAACTTGCTGTAAGATTTTCACTTATTCAAAATATGAAGAGATGGGATATAAAGAATAATGAAAGATTTTATTAAAACATGACAATAATGAAGATGGTAACAATAATGAAGATGGTAAAACAAACCTGGTAGTATTCATTTAAGACCTACCTTCCTATGCTGCTATTGCAGTAACTACAACAAGAAATCAATTGCAGAACTAAAAGTATTTTGGGAAAATAAAATAAATAAAAGTACTAATTACTTTCCTTTTAAACACTGCTCATTATTATTAAGCATGTGATGTTCCCAAAAGCCATGGAATCAACAATGTGGCAAATATTCCAAAGGGGAATACAAGTCATACCAATGGGAATAGTATACATTTCGGGATTAAACACAATATGAATTCTAACTGAAATAAAAACAAAACAAAACCCAGAGCGAGGTAGTTTAAAATCTAAAGCAGATATCATTTGGATGGTAAGTAAAATGAAACTTTGACATCTCGGCTAAAAATGGAATAGGAGAGCTGTACATTATCGATGCGTTCTTAATACAGGGTAGGACAAAAGTAGCTGTTTGTATGGAAAAATAACACAATAATTAATACATAGCAACGCAGAAAAACTTTCACATTCTCATAACTGCAAACCTACTTTTTGCCCCACCCCGTGTACACACGAGGAAAACAAAACATGCTATGAATCAGGCATTGGTGATTATGCCAATTACAAAATATTTCTGTTGAATGCTGAATTCTCTTAGCACATTTACAATATGTCACTCAGTTTATTAAACTTTGAATACAATTCAGTTGGCTAGAAATAACTATATACATAAGAAATCTTAAATGCAGAAAGATGCTGCTTTATTTCACTACAAAGAATTTTCATTTCTCTCTCAACTGACAAACTCTCCATAAAGGTTGGTGAATCACTTAATTTCATGTGTCCACTTAAGAGTACCCAATTCCAAAAATAGAAGCAACAGTGACAGTTAAATATTTAAAGACGAAACAAAACTCTGATTTACCCTTCAAATGACTGTCACAGAAAAACTGACCAATCCCTTCAAATACAGGTCTAATGACCACCATCACACATCATCGAGCAGTCTGTATTTTTTTCCTTGAGACGAAAATAAAATCTAAAGCAACAGTAGGAGAGTACTCAAACATGAAAAAAAAATACTGCTAAAATAATATCATGCAATTTTTAAAAAGCTATAAAACTGCTTATACAAGGTAATCAAATTTTTGAGGGGAAAAACAAAACAGAACTCATTTTATAAATTATTCTAGAATAAAGCCTAGAAGGAAGTGATAACATATTACAAGTAGTCATTACCGGATGAAAGAACTGCTTTTGATATTTACTCACTTCTTTATATTTTTATGTATTTTCTTAAGTTTTCTGTAATGAAAATACACTATTATTTAATCAATGGGGGAAGACTTTTTAAAGAGCAAATTCTGAAATGGAAAGTGATTAAAAATCAACCTATTAAGGACAATAACTTCCCCTTTTTGGTGTGGTATGTGCCATCTCAAAAGAATCTCAAGAGTTAAAATTTTAAGAGCTCTGAATTAAAAAAGTACTTAAACGATAAAATCCCTTGATAAATATGTTGAAAAATGTTCCTTAATTTCAATTCCAAACTCAAATAATTTAGGTGTTTTGATAGTAATTGCTAAAATGAAACTAGTAGCATTTCTTTTTTTTTACAGGACGTTTTATTGATTATGCTATTACAGTTGACCCATTTTCCCCTTTTCCCCCTCTGCCTTGCAATCCCCCTCCCTCCAGCATCCGCCCCCCCATCCCCCACAGTTCATGTCCATGGGTCATATACATAAGTTCTCTGGCTTTTCCTTTTCCCATACTATTCTTAACCTCCTCCTGTTTATTTTGTGCCTACCATTTATGCTACTTATTCCTTGTACCTTTTCCTCCTTTCTCCCCTCACCCCCTCCCCACTGTTGCTCTCCATGTGATCTCCATTTCTGTGATTCTATTCCTGTACAAGTTGTTTTGCTTGGTTTGTTTTTGTTTCTTTAGATTCAGTTGTTGATAGTTGTGGGTTTACTGTCATCTTACTATTCATAGTTTTGATTTTCTTTTTCTTAAATAAGTTCCTTTAATATTTTATATAATAAGGGCTTGGTGATGATGAACTCCTTTAACATGACCTTATCTGGGAAGCACTTTATCTGCCCTTCCATTCTAAATGAGAGCTTTGAAGGACAGAGTAAACTAGGTTGTAGAAGGTCCTTGCTTTTCATGACTTTCATACTTCTTTCCAGCCCCTTCTTGCCTGCAAAGTTTCTTTTAAGAAATCCACTGACAGTCTTACGCGCACTCCTTTGTAGGTAACTGTCTCCTTTTCTCTAGCTGCTTTTAAGATTCTCTCCTTATCTTTAATCTTAGGAAATGTAATAATGATGTGTCTTGGTATGTTTCTCCTTGGGTCCGACTCCTTTGGACTCTCTGAGCTTCCTGGGCTTGCATGTCCAGTTTCTTCCCTAGATAACGGAAATATTCCTTCATTAGCTTTTTCAAATAAGTTTTCAATTTCTTGTTGTTCCTCTTCTCCTTCTGGAACCCCTATGATTCAGATGTTGGAATGTTTAAAGTTGTCCCAGAAGTTCCTAAGTCTCTCCTCGTTTTTTTGAATTCTTGTTTCTTCATTCTGTTTCGGTTGAATGTTTCTTTCTTCCTTCTGTTCAAAATTGTTTATTTGAATTCTGGTTTCCTTCCCTTTACTGTTGGTTCCCTGTATATTTTGCTTTATTTCATTTTGCATAGCCTTCACTTCTTCCTTTATTTTGCAACCATACTCAATGATTTCTGTGAGCATCCTGATTAGCAGTTTTGAACTATGTATCTGATGGGTTAGCTATCCATCTCCTTGTCACTTAGTTCTTTTTCTGGAGTTTTGTTCTGTTCTTTCATTTGAGCCGTATTTTTTTGTCTCAGCATACCTGTTACATTGTAAGGGCGCAACTCACTCTTCTGTATGTGGCGGAGAGGTCTCAGAGGGGAAAACACTGCTTCCTCAGCTCTCCGTGGGTTTTCAGTCACTTACTTCCCCTGCTACCCACAAGCAAATTGGGCCCTTCTGGTGCCGATTCCCAGGTGGGTGGGTTTGTGTACATTCGAGGATCCTGTGGGTCTCTCCAACAGACTCTCCTACGAGACTAAGAGTTCTCCTGCCACTGCAACCCATAGTTTTTTATAGCCAGAGGTTTTGAGGCTCTAGTTTCCGCTCTGGAATCCTGGGTGGGACAGTCTGTCTCGTTCCCCAGTTGTTCTTCCCAGCTTATCCATACGTGCATGTGGGATACCCAGCGCAACAGCCACAGTCTTGCCCATCTGGTTTGCCAGCTGTTGCCTTGTTGTGAGTCCTCTCTGCCCCAGCTTCTTCTATCCACCCCTCCTACCAGTCTGGATGAACGTTTCTTCTTTAACTCCTTGGTTGTCAGACTTCCGTACAGTTTGATTTTCTGGCAGTTCTGGTTGCTTTTTATTTTTAAATTGTTGTTACCCTTCTTTTGGTTGTGCGAGGAAGAGAAGCATACCTACCTATGCCTCCATCTTGGCCAGAAGCCAACTAATAACACTTCTTAAGCTAAAATATCAAATTCATACATGAATTTAACATTAAAAAGATGGCGAATTTATTTGTCATTAGAAGTAATTTTCTAGAAAAGAGTATAATATATGTATTATAATAAATATAAATATGTAAAATATGCATACATTTAAGAGAACATAAATTAAAATTTATACTTCAGAGAAGTTGAGAAATTTAAAAACTGACTGAATTTCTAGTACAACAGGGTCATCTGAAAGATGCATTATGATTATTAAAAAATAAAAATATTATAATCACTTTTGACATAATTTTTAAAATATTTCAGAAACTCATACTTACTGCATGTTTAAGAGTACACATCTCATAAAGGACACATCCCAGAGCCCAAATGTCACTAGGAAACAAATTAATAAAATATTTTTGTAAGTATCAGATTTTACTTAATTTTTTTTCACTTAAAGAAAACAATACCAATATGAAAATGCTTTGCAAAAGTGTGTTCCATAAAACATGTCCTTTAAAACTTAAAATTCCAACCACAACCAAATGATGAAAGCAACTATCACAGATGAGAAAAACAATGGCTGTCCATGCAATTATTTTAAAGTTTCACTAAAGAAATTTAATTTAAAAATTTCAGGTATTCCATCGTTATTTTATTTTGTAAGTCAAACTGCCTTATTCAATTATTTGCAAAATATATGTTTTTTTAAAGGAAAATACTACTTTAATAAACATGAAGAAAATATTAATTTACTAAATTCATGTCTCAAATAAACCTGTGACAGCCAACTGAAATATTATATAAGAGTGAATATATTCATTGATTTTATTCTAAATTAAAGACTTAGGCCCTGGCTGCTGCGGCTCAGTGGACTGAGTGCCAGCCTGTGAACCAAAAGGTCACTGGTTTGATTGGCCAGGTCCTCATTATGAGGTGCATGAGGGGCAACCATACATTGATGTTTCCCTCCTCTCTAAAAATAAGTAAATAAAATCTTCTTAAAAAGGAAAGGACTTAGTTATACTATCTTCCTTATACCTGATCTCTTCTATCTTAAAATAAACAGGTATTTTTATAATTAAAAAACACGGCCTCTATTTTTGAAAGAAAAAAAAAAACACTCATAGTTCAGAGTTACAGTGGTCCTTAGAAGTCAACAAAAGTAAAAACCACAGCTCTTGAAACCTGAACTTAATGGAAAAGAATAAAACCCATTATTGAAATCCTAAGTTTATCTTTACCAGAAGTCTCACAAAAATCCACAAATATAAATTTATAATCCCTATTTTCTATTTAATTTCTAGATTCAGTTGAGAAAAGAATGTAAATATAATTAAGCTAGTTAGTAACTTTAGCATGTTACAAATTAAACAGTATAAACAAAAAGTATTAATGATCTTATTAATAAAATACTTTAAAATACATTTATAAAATATGAATTTTGAAGTATAATTAATGATGCCCATCCATTACATTTTAAAGCATTTTCTCCACAAAATTAATTTTATATAAAATTGTTTAAAGGATGATTAAATCCATTCTTAATTTAAAGAATGATTTTTTTTACAGTTGACTTATCCACAAGACACAGATATAACATTAAAATGTGAAATTAGCTGCAAGAAAATGCTGTTATCTTTTAGAATATCTACTAATACTATATTTCGTGGACTAGACCGATTATTGTAATACAGGTTGATTTTAAAAATACATTGCTAGAATGATGTTCTCAATCTCTACTGCTAACGTTTGAAATACAGCTTTGTCCTTATTCTCAAAATAAATAAAGAAAGAAAGAAATACAGGGGAGAGAGAGGACGGATAGCAATCACAAACAACATGCATTATGGCCAGCTATCACTCTCTTCCTTTTAGCTTCTATGAGCACTTTCAAAATTGAAACCAATGTTTTTTCTACCACAATGAGTGAGAGAAAATAAAGGGTAATTAGATTTCAGTGGCAGGATTCCTCTTCCCACCAACATTAACAATGTGGTAACCATAGGTCAGCTCAGTAATTAGAAAACTGAGATTGGAAGCCAGATGCCCGGGACTTCGGAGTTACTTTATATCTCTCTACATCTGATTTCCTTATAAGGAATGGAGGAATGATTAACACACATAATTAATACATACAACTTACAAGGTTACTGTGAAGATTAAGAGTTAAAACACAGAAAGCATACAAAACAGTGCCCAATGTAGAGAAAATCTTCAATAAATATTAACCATTATCATTGAATAGGAAGTTACTATTACAAAGAAAAAGAACAAAGAGGGCAGTCTATTTCTAAATATAATTTAAATAATAAATAATTTTTCTATAGTTCCTTCAGCATGATAGTGAAATAGCTTCTTAACAATTACCCTCATCATATATTTAAAAAAAATGTGTGTGCCCCTGGACAGGTGGCTCAGTTGGTTGGAGCATCGTCCTGTACACCAAAAAGTTGTACATTCAATTCTCAGTGAGGGCACATACCTAGGTTGTGGGTTCAATCCCCAGTTGGGGTGTGTACAGGAGGTAACCAATTGTTGTTTCCCTCTCCTTTTCTCTCTACCCTCCTCATCCTTTCCTCTCTCTCTAAAATCAATAAAAACATATCCTTGAGTGAGGATTTAAAAAAATGTGTGTATGTGCAGCAGAAAAAAAGAAGGAGCTCCTACCCTATGCAACAGCATGGATGGAACTGGAAAGCATTATGCTAAGTGAAATAAGCCAGGCGGTAAAAGACAAATACCATATGATCTCACCTTTAACAGGAACCTAAGCAACAAAACAAACAAGCAAGCAAGATATAACCAAAAACACTGAAATAGAAAACAGGATGACAGTAACCAGAGGGGAGAGGGGAGGGAATTTCAGGAGAAAAGGGAGGGGATTATAGGAACAAGTATAAAGGACACATGGACAAAAACTAAGGGGGGTGGAAATGGGAAGGAGGTGGGGAGCACTGGGTGGGTGGAATGGGACGGGAGTAAAAGACGGAAAACTGTACTTGAATAACAAAATAAAATTTTTAAAAATGTGTGTATGCATATATATATACATACATGTATATTATTGATTTTAGAATAATATTCTTAAGGCTAATATATATAGTTAACATGAAGACTTAAAGAAAATATATGCATAATAATATTTTACATACCTTTTATTATTGTAAGGTTTGTTTTCACAGATTTCAGGTGACAAGTAGTATGGGGTCCCTATGCAAGTCCGAGCCAGTTCCACAGTACTGAAACAAAAAGAATTATTGGAGAAGCTTAAGATACTTAAAGATATAAATTATCACATACACATCATCATAAGTTAAAATTTCACTGAAGACATATCAAAACAAAATTTAAAACTGATATTTTACCTATTAAGAACTCTAGCAATTCCAAAATCTCCAAGTTGTATTGTCCCATCTTTAGTTAAAAATATATTCTATAAAAGAGAGAAAAAAACAGAACTATTATTACAGTTCAGTTCTGAATCAAATTTTCATTAAAAATAAATGCAGCTTAAAGAAATGCTAGGATAACTCATCATCTACATGCAAAAGAATGAATACAAACCCCTTTCACACATCACATAGAAAAATTAACTAAAAATGGAATCTGTACCTAAACACAAGAATTAAAACTATAAAACTTCTAGAGGAAAATAGAGAAATAAATCTTCATTAGGTTAGTGCAGATCCCTGGGCACCATCCAAAAAATAAAAATAAATAAAAAATAAAACAGTCTAATGAAATAGATATAAAGACTTTTAAAATTTCCAATAATTTACCTAACTATTTTGCATTTATAAACACAGAACTCCACTACATTTATAAATAAAGAACTCCAGCACTCTATCAAATAGTGAGGTCAAGAGTTTGTGGAATAACATGAATTAAATTCCATCTGTATCAGTCAGGAGACTTGAATCAGGCACATGATCATGGCTAAAAATAACACAAAGTGGGATTGATGGGGATGCGGTGAAATGGGGTGAAACGGGACCCGGCGGCAGAGTGTTGGGGATCAGGAAAGATGGGGTGTGGAACTTCCACCACAGTTCATCTCCTTCCCACCACTCATCCAGGGGCTCTTAGGCTACAAAGAAACTGCAGGCATGAGATAAGAAGACTCAGGCATTACCACAGGAAACAAACTCCCTCTACATTCCTAAGTTGGGAACTGAGAGAGCCTAAGTGAAGCAATGTTGAAACCTCTATGCAAAGATGAATGAGCTGTGGGACAAACCATACATGTGAAGAAATATAATGCAAAGAAAAATAGCCAAAAAGACGCCAGAACAAAAATTCACTCCAGATAGAATTTATATTGTAAAACAGTCCAGCAAAAACTCCAAAGATGTTAAGAAATTGCAAAAAGATAAATGAAGGGATAAATATCCATTTAAAAAGCAAGGCATTGTGAAGGAAGAACTAACAAGAATAGATGAATGTGAAAATTCATTTTAAAACCTTGAAGAGAACAAAATTATTATTAAAAATAGATTCAATTAATCACTAGTTTACACATAATTTAAAAGGCAGGGTGAGGAAATCACCTAGAATGCAACAGAGAGACAAAAAATTAAAGTATGCAACAAATAAGATACTTGAAGGGATAGATTAAGAAACTCCACCATATGTCTAGAAAAAAATCCAGAAGACAGTCACGAAGATGGTAATAGAGAAATAATATTTGAAAAAATATAACAAAACATTCCCTGGGAAATACTCCTTTTCTGATCAAAAGTACACAGCAAAATGAATAAAAACTGGCCCTCAACAATGTGCAATGAAATTTCATAAAAATGGGGATAGACACAATATCCTAAAATCTTCCAGAGAAGAAAAAAGGATGAGAAATAATAATGGCTTTAAATTCCTAAACGGCAAGTAGAAGACAAGAGAACAAATGAGCAATATCTTCAAATTTCTATAGAGAAATAATTTCCAACCTAAAAAGTGATATACAAATTATCATTAAAGAGAATGGAATAATGTCATCTCAAAAAATATACCTTCCACACATCAATTTTTGGTATATTTTTGTGTTATAATGAGAAAGTAAATCAACAAAGAGAAAGTGAGGAGGAGATCCGACCCAAGGTGCTGACGAAGACTTCTAGGATTAGAGTGCAAGGAGAAAACACCATCTGATGCAGACTGAATTGAGTTCAGAAATTCTGGCCCAAGACAATGCTGGTTCCATGTACATATTCATTCAGAAGATATCGGTGAACAGAACAAACATACCTGTGATTTTATGTCTCGATGAAGAATTTTTCTATCATGTACATGTTTCAGGGCCAAACATATCTGTACAAACCAGTCCAAAATCTAGGGGGAGAAACGAGATCTGTTATTTCTTTTAAAATTTACATTTCAAGGGGGTGGGCTGGGATGGGGGTAAGGGGTAGAAAACTACTCTTGAACAACAATTTTAAAAAATTTACATTTCACAGTACTCTTTCCTTGTCCACTAAAAGGATTCAGGAATAATTGGGGTTGAAGGGAACTAAATCCTTTTAAAAATTTAGGCTATAATTTATTTTTAATGTGTAGTCACTAACATTACATAAATATTCAAGCCAATGGACACATTATGTGCAAGGCAGATACTAACTTTAAAATGCAAGAGACTGCTACTGAAGCATCTCTTATAAATAAGAATAAATATGGAAAGACATTTCTAGAGAGGAATGAAAATGGAAATAATTTATATTTTATGATACTATGATAGTGGGTGCCTGTTTTAAGGTATATCTTTTTTTTCTATAATGCTTTTTTTTACATGAATAAAAATCATGAGAGGAAAAAAATCAGGCTCGAAACTTGGACAATATCTCTTCCTTCTTTCTTTCCCCACATTTACCATATACACACACATTTTGGGGTTGGCCACTTGAAACTAAAAAGGCTTAACTTATTCCTCAGACCACACAAAAATAATTCCAAGTAGTTGGCATTTTGAAACAAAAAATTATATAAATAATAAAAGACAACAAATTAACTTTCTATAATCTTTAATTAAAGCAAGAATTTCAAAACATGACACAAACCCAAGTCGCAAGAAAGAAGAATGAAAAAGTTGACTCTATAAAATTTAAAGCATCTGTATGACATAATACATAATCAAGCTTAATAATTACATGAGAAAATATCTGCAACATAATTGATAGATTGCTAATTCTCTAATATGCATAAGTTCTTCCAAATCACAAAAATATACTGGCAGTCAAAACAAGAAGTGGACAAAAGACTGGAAGGGCAAATGACAGAGGGAAAAAAAACCCAATAAACACGTATACAAAATACTTACCTGCCTCCAAATTAAAAAATAAAAATATGCTATCTGAGCTTGACAAAAATGAAATAATATACAGTGTTGGTCAGAATATGAGGAAATAGGTCTTTGCATACCTTATTTGTGGGAAAGTTAATTACAGTCATTTTGCAAAGGATGTAAAAAGTTTAAACACACATACCATTTGAAAGAGCAGACTGCAATTTCAAATTTATCCTACAGATACAGTATCACAGATACAAAAGGGTGTGTACAAAGATATTTACCCCAGCACTATTTGTCAGAGCAAAAAATATAAACAACCTAAATGTCCATCAAGGGGCCTGGTTCAATATATTGTGATATCACTGTACTTAAAATAAAAGTTAGTTCTATGTACACTGTTAAGTGAAAAAAATTAAGTTACAGAATAGTATGCAAAACATACTCCTATTTTTTTAAAGTACATGTTTGTGTATACTGAATATCTAACTCTACGTAACTGTGTATGAGTGGGTGGTATGTGTAAGAAGGAAAGAAAGAATAAAGTGAAGACATACAGAAAGATGGCTACCAATCAGGTGACAGTGTTTATTTACCCAAGGGAAAAAAATTTTAAAAAACTGAATGAAAGGTCAGTAACAAGCTTTCCTTTTTATTATTATCTCTTCAGTATTTTTAAAATAATAAATATTACATTAAAATAACCTAAAATTAATTTTCTTTAAAAAATTAAGCCTCCCAGTTCAGTTCAATAGATAATTACTAAGGACAACACACAAATTTTAAGATCCTTTCCATATTCACATAAGGCACTGTAAGAAAAAAATGAAATACAGTTCTCTTGACTTTGAGGAATTCATACGGAAAAATGTAAACAAATACCTATAATAAAATGGGCCAGTCTTACAACAGCAATTAGCACACCGAGAGAGCAATTAACTGAACCTCAGAAGGTCAGAAACAAGTACAAAAAGAAGATGAAAATTAAGCTCAGCTGAGTCTTATTGTTAGGCAGTCTACCTGCAGAACCAGAATGCATCCAGAAACCACCCAAGCCTAGGTTTACAGGTAGGGTTGTTTGTTACCCTACTTCCCATACCTGGACTCCTTTATAATTTTACAAAAGTATTCAGCAGCAGTGATGTACAGGAAGTGTACAAATAGTGTACTAATAGGTACAGGAAGTGACAAAAAGTAAATAAAGGAGCTCATTGACCAAGGGTCAGCAAATGTATTCTGTAAAGGGCCAGATGATAAATATTTTAGGCTTTCCAGGCCCTACAGTCACTGTTTGTACCCAACTTTGCCACTGTAGTGTAAAAGCAGTCACAGATTATATACAAAAAAACAAGTATAACTTACTTCATTAAAACTTTGTTTATAAACGCAGACAGTAGACTGACTTTGTGCTACAGGCCACTGTTTGCCAGTCACTATCAAAGAATACTGAGGGAGATAAATAAACCAGAGAGTGTTGAAGAAGCTCAGAGGAGAGCCTGGAGGTGATGAAAAAAGTTGAACAGATATGGTTCTAGAGCTAATTTTGATGGAAGGTATCAACAGAGCTGAGTCCATTACATTAGGGCTGGATTACTTGCAGTTGGAATTGAGGGAGAGGGAAGACCCTTAAATTATAACTCTACTTCTGATCTCTCCTTTTTACGGTACTTCCTAGTACATGTTAACTGTTCATATAACCTGTTACACAATACTGCCAGGATAATGGCATTCTCTTGCTCAAAAAGCTTTACAATTCAAATGTTATGACATGTTGAACAAGCCCAAACACCATATGGTAATTACATATACACTTGTCTGAATTAGTTTTGTGTATATAACTTATTTCCACTACTATAAATTGCCTTAAATCACTAAAATAATATGGCAATACACTTTCCCTGCCCCAAAATTCAGGTTCCTTTGATGGCAACAAAATGTGTCAAAATTCTTCTAAAGAATGCTGAGTTACGATGGGCTTATTAAGAAAAAAAAGCTTGAGGACTTCCGGCCAAGATGGAGGCGTAGGTGGAAACACTGTACCTCCTCTCACAACCAAGCATAAGGACAACATATATTTATAAACAATAACAACACAACCAGAACACAGAAAATTGAACTATGGAAGTCTGACAACCATTCAACCAGACCGGTAAGAGGGGCAGAGTCGGCAGCCGGCGGAGAGGGAAAGTAGCAGGAAAACGTGGTGGTTGCCAGGCTTGGGAGTGCTGGGCGGCATAGGTGGCGTGGAGCTTGCAGACCCCAGACATGGGGAGGAGATGAGCAGAGCATGTAGGGCACGCAGGGCAGTTGGCCAACCGTGGACACACATTCATGTGCAGATAAGCTAGGCAAGAGCGGGCAGTGAGATGGACAGCACAGTGCAGGGCCCCAGCGACGGAAAATAAAGCCTAAAAACACCGATTGAAAAGGTGCCGGGAGAGGCTCCCAGCCTCACAGGAGAGGTCCCCGGGGAGACCTGCAAGGTCCTGGAGTGTGCATAGGCCCTCCCACCTGGGAACCAGTGCCAGGGGACCAAGTTTGCTTGTGGAAGGCAGCAGAGGGGACACAAACTCGAGAGAGTGCGAATAGGCGCCATTGTTCCCTCTCTGACCCCGCCCCCAGAGACAGCGTCACAACTTGGCGACTAGGCTGCCCCGCCCTGGTGAACACCTAAGACTCCACCCCTCATATGCAACAGGTGCCACCTGACCAAAAATGACTCAAACAGAAGAAAAGCTCAGAGTCCCACAGCCAATACTTTTAAGCGACCAAGAGATAGCCGACCTATCAGATGCACAGTTCAAAGCACTGCTAATCAGGATGCTCACAGAATTGGTTGATTTTGGTCGCAAATTAGATGAACGAATGAAAGTGTTCATAAGTGAAGATGGAAAATGCACAGGGAACCAGTAGTGATGGGAAGAAAACTGGGACTCAAATCAATGGAGTGGACCAGAAGGAAGAAACAAACAACCAAGCAGAAAAGAATGAAGAAACATGAATTCAAAAAAATGAGG
>PVKM010002203.1:0-67406 GCA_004027735.1 Carollia perspicillata | reverse complement strand
TAATGGATCAGCTTCATCACTCCTCCATGCAAATCATCTTATGTTTCATTAATTTATCTCTTTTTGCAGTGCATTCAATTACAATGTTTTCCACTTGCTTTTCTATATAGTTTATTGAGAGTTTTATTGCCAGCAGTATTAATATATTTGTCTTTGAAGCAAATTCTTAAACTCTTCAATTCCCCTTTTATCTTTTATCATATAGATTTCATTACATTTTCCTTGAGTGTGCAGTTATACAAATATCTTCTTTCCCTATGATGTCTCCTTCAACAGTTTATTTTCTACAATGTACATTTTATAAACATTTGCATAGACTCACATTTTATTTTTATTACTCCTATTAACATTTGCAATTTTCATCAAAAATAATTACTGTTTAGATAGATTTTTCATGGTTCCCCTCTCTATTTACCTGAGCATGATTTGGTCTTCTTTGTACCATAAAGGCCTGCCTGAATGCCAATGGTTTCTCGAGACCTGTTCAGCCATGCGATTGCTTGAGGAAAGCATTAAAGGACTGGGTTTGAGGTATCAGCAGAATGGAAATTTTTCACTCTATGTACTTTTTTCCCGCATTAAAATCTCTATATTATAGTACACATTTGCTCAATTGAATGTAAGTCTTGTCTATAATAAAGTGTCTATCTTTCAGATTTATGTTTGTTTATTAGTTTAGGGCATGTCAGCCTCTTTAGTGGGAGGTTGAGTTTGGAAATGCTCCATAATACCTTGAATTTCCATTTTATTTCCCATGTTAAAATAAAAGTATAATGCATTAGAGACAGAGAGAGATACGCAAGGCCGCAATACGTCACCAACTTTGTTAATGAGAACGAATTAATGTTGGAAAGCAAATCCATTAAAAACAATTAGCATTAATCACAAAAATGCAACATTGTAAAGCGATGGCAAAGGCTGAATTTGCAATAAGATGTATCCATAATAAAATAAAACAGTTAGAAAACATGGAGTCAGAGTTTGTTAGTTACAGTGTGAGTTGGGCAAGAGTAAAGAAGAGCATTTCTAAGAGACCAGCTTTACCAGTTCTTATGAAAATCTAGGTGCATCAGGTGTCCAGTGGAGAGAGCCTTGTTTTTTACATCTTTGAGCTGTGTTGTAAGAATAAAAAAGTGTCTGTTATTTTGATCTGAAGTAGCTTAGTCATTAATTTTATAATATGCTTTGAAGATAATCAAACCATATTGTTTGAAGATAATCCTATTAGTAGTATTTTCAGGTAGCTAATTATCACAATCATTTTTGATAATACGTACAAAATATTGTTTCCTGAATATAAGCTGAATATCGCATAGTGAGTATTGCATGGATCAACGAATAACAATACAGCTGTCTTTTCCCACTTATGATGTAAGATTTTCCAGTTAAATGGTAGAAACCTAAACACATTTGAGTTTATCTGTGAACATTTTTACTAAAAGAAAAACAAACCTGTGTCTTGTCTTATGGGGTCTGTCAGTCCTAAACTGTGTGCATGCTGGCTCTCAGCTTGCTCACTTGTCCACCTGTATGTGGATGTCTGTAGATATGGAGGCGGGACGCTTGCAAAATAGGAGTTTGCCCCTATTGCAGATAGAAAGGACAAATCGCAAGGATTTGAAGATTGGCAAACTCAGTAGTAATTTATGTTTTAAAGTCATGCCTGCCAAGTGAAACAGATATCCAATTACCGAATTTTATTCCAGAAGAGAAAACCTAAACAGATGAATAACAATGAAAGAAACCTAAAAAGACTTAAAAAAAAGAAGAAGGAAAAATATTTCCCAGGCCCAGACGGTTTTACAGTGGATTGACAAGCAGCCTGACCCCAACTCATCTGCTATCTCTGAAGTAGAGCATGTAAGTGCTTTTCATAACCTAGCTGTTTTAGAACTATCAAACTTACAAATGTCTTTCTCCTCTAGGTCAGGGCTAATATTAATTGTGAAACTTTAGTAAGGCAAACAGTTTCAGAATACAGCCAGGGGGTCGATTTCACTGTTCTTTTATTCACCGTCCATAACGAGAAACATTTGGATATTAATCCCACAGATTCTAGCCCTCTGCCAAAATCAGGTTTCTTCAACTGGCCAGCACATCCTGAGGTGGTATGGCTCAGTTGGACAGTGGGTGGATAACTATGTTGTAAGCCTGAAACTTATATAACACTGTAGGTCAACAGTACTTTAATTTTTAAATAAATACATAAATAATAAAGAAATATATTCCCTAACATAGATTAAAGGTATTTTTTATTTCTTGCTATTTTTGACCATATCATGCATTAATTTCAATGACGCTATCAGAAAAGACACAATTTTATTAAGCAGATATTAAGTAGAAAAAGAAAATAATGGGAACTGACTGTTGAGCATACTATGATTATAGTACTTACCATGTTCCAAGTGTGGTATAAGGGAGTTGACATGCTGATATCATTGTACAGATGTTGCTATAATCTTGCTGCAGAGAAGATATGGGGCTTAGTAAATGTAGAAACTGAGGTCAGAGAGTTATTTGTTGAAGATCGCCTTGGAACTTTGTCTAATCTGTCACTGCTTGCCTTTAGCATCCTGATTAGGGCTTTGTTGTAGCCATGCCATAATTTTGAAAACAAAAACTTGTATAGATTGCAATAAACTTAACTTGGACTGTGTATATTTTTGTTAAATTTATTGGAGTAACATTGGTTAATAAAATTATATAGGGTTCAAGTGTACAATTCTCTGCATATCTGCATACTGCACTGTGTATTTACCACCTGAAGTCAAATCTTCCGTCACCATACATTTGACCTCCCCTCTGCCCTTTACTGCCCTCCAGCCCCCTTTCTCTCTGGTGAAAGAAAATATATAATGATCATAAATTTTAAAATTTCAGGTGAACTAATTTAAGCTTTTATCTATGTATATACATTGATAAAAACAGGTTCATACCATAATATATTTTGTGAACTATATTTTGCACAACAGTATATTGTGAACCTATTCTGTGTCATGAGGAAGTACCCTACTGCATCTTTTTAAATGTTAAGTGCATATATCTTTATTTACTTAGTATATTTCATAATGTTGAACAATTTATTTTTATTCAGTTGCAATTAAAAATACTGTTATAACCACCTTAATGGTTATTCTTTGTATACATCTTGCATAAATAATTATTTCTTTGAGATGCTTCCCCAAAAGAAGTATTGTGTTATTGTGTGAGCTCTCAAGCTTTCGTATTCTTGTATGATGTATCTGTGGCTGCTATAAATTATAAATTCCTCAAGGTGTGATGTTTTCTGATTCCTTCCTGTATCTCAGGTATGCATTGTACTTTGTCTTAACATTGATTACATTTCTCTCCAGCATTTTTGTACTGAATATTTAGCAGCTTATAGAAAAATGCATACATAGTAAAAATATTAAAGAGCTTGATTTTATTCCAGGCATTGTGTTAAGTATATAGATCTGTTCATCTGTCCTAGCTTTGTTTTGCTTTGTTTCCTCCTTTGAGATCTTTAAATGTGACTTTTTTCTTTTGAAGAATAAAATGTAGTTAAAAAAACAAAACAAAAAGGAAAATGAAACACAGGGAACACTTTCCCCCACCAGGAAAGTTACACATGTTTAGTGGATAGTTATGGAGTGAGTCAGTAAGTAAAACAACGGATCAGTAGGTGGAAACATGAAGCAGGAGAAGATCTGCCGTCATCCTTCCATTCAGCAGATGCTTTCCTGTTCTCCTTCTGTGTTAGGAGTTAGAAAAAGGCCAGGTGAGCAATGGAAGGCGGGGAGAATCCTCAGGGAGGAAAGGATGGGATATTGCCTTGGGCTAGCGTCTCCACACTGGTTATATCTTGACTGTTGGAAGCTGCCTGTTTCTGTGATTTACCAAGTCTTGATAAAGTGGAGATTCTCTGAAGCTGTCTTTATCAACGACATCTTTTGAAAAATAATTTTAAGTTTCAGCAGTTAAGTTTTAAAATGCTTGACTTCTTTCTCAGCTTGAACTTCTCGCCCCCTCCCTTGTCATATCTATTAAAACAAATTTCCTGTCAAGTTACAGTTTACTTTATATTCACTTTTAACAAGTACGTGGGCCTATGACTAATTCAGAGATAATGATAGTGCCAATCCTATTGACAAAATTGAAATACCGAAGTGGAAAATATACATCTCTGCTCTCTTATCCCAATAATATTATCCTGTCACTTTAGTGCTGTATCAAATATTCCTTGGCTTCTTTCCTTAAATCAAATTTGTCCAAAGCCCCAAGAAATCACATTTCTATAGTAACTTAAGCCACATCCACAAGCCCCAAGAATGAGATTACCACATTGCTCCCATCAAAAACTTCTCTCGTGTGATGTTAATTAAGAACTTTGAAGACAATCTTGCTTCTCTATTAACTTCATCCTCAGGATTCAGGGGATTTTTTAATTAGCTTCTTATGCTCTAGTTAATGTGCTAACTGGTTGAGTTTCCATTTCTGAGGCAACATGATGGAAATGTGAATGCTTCTCATTTAAGAACTACTACACATATTTACACAGTAATTTCGTATGAAAAGTCAGCATCATGAAAAGTATGGCAACTGTGAAAGCTAGAAACACGAAAAAGAATTTGCAAAATAGGAAGAAAAATATTCATGAGATAATTTGCACCTTGTTATCTAATTTGAATTTTAATGGGCACATTCTTACAATCATCACATGCTGAAAGGAAATATTGAGAGTAAAGAGCCAAAGAAGATATTACCAGATAATTACTGTACAATTTAAAATTCACGTTCCATTGTTTATATATAGTGCTTTTTTAAAAGTCAGTACATCAGAGAACATTCAGAGATTAGAACAGAAATGCAATATCAAATGCAAAATAAAATGATAAATCTCTGTATAATGAACTTTTCCATTATAGAGCAGTAAGGCAAGAGAAACAGCCTTCCGTGATCAAGGCAAATGCTGTACCAATAAATATCACATTGTCATACCTTGTGGAGCAAAGGCAAGAACAAAGGCAGTACAGAGACGTGAGCGAGATGCACATTAAAAGCATTTTAGAGCTTGTAATTAACAAAGGCATCAATAAATATCCTAAAGTCAATGTAAGAGCATTTAAAAGCTTTTTAAATGCTCCTGGCAATTGGTAGGCCCATTATCAGCAAAAATCTGAACACACAGGAAGAGCGCTGTTGTCCAAACAAAACAAAAAAAACAACTAAACGTGAATTTCTTGGTTTCTTTCAGTGAGTTTGGCCTAAAGTATAGAAAGAAATGTCTAACTACCTGGCATATTATTACAAAAAATACATGCATATAACTGCACTAGCCCCTCATTTATCGCTTTTAATCTGAATGAAATCCTCGGTGTCTAAATCTAGATCTCCAAAGAAATAGTAGATGATTTTTTTCTTCTACCAGAAAGGCTTCAGCAGAAAAATGATCTGAGGACTTTGATTAAAAACACCCGTTAAAGGCAAAAACTTATTTTTAACTGTTATTTTAGGATGCTAGCAGTGGATAGCACAAAAGGAGAGTATTTTGGTCTTAGCTTGATTGTGTTCTTACTTCATACATATTTATATTAACTATGTGCATTATATATGTATAAATTTATATATGTAATGTATTTATGTGTATATGTATAGTTATATATGCTTTATATTATTGGTAATGCTTTTTATGTCTGTGCGTCCACAGACTCAATCTAAATTGATCCCATAAGCACAGAGAAGGGAAGAGGCAGGCTATATAGTAGCTACGAAGCCCTGTTGCCCCTTGCCGTGGGGAGAGAGATGCACAACATCAGCCTGAAGCCACACAGTTGTCGGCCTTTCAACCCTCCATCACCTCCTTTGATTCCTTGTGTCCCTTCACATCCCCCATCCCACTTTTATTTTGCAGAAACTTTTTTTAAATTTATTGAAACATATGGAATTGTTCCTGTTGATGTAAACAATTAAAAAGCTTTCAATACTTTTCAAAACTGCAGTGTAATATATAAAGACCTGCTGCCTACTTCTTCCAGCTGCTAATTGAAAGGTGTATTGATACATAAAAAGTAGTAGCTGAGGCAGTAAGATTTTATTTGTAAAGGAGAACTTCTGAACAGTTGATCACATTTGAGTCAAACCTCCATTCTCAAATGTCTTAGATCCCAGAGAATTTGGTTCTTGACCAAGTTGTTCACCAAAAAAAAAGTTTTGGTTGTCTAGCAAAACTTTGTTTCTCAACCTGACAACCCTTTCGTGCTATATTTCTAACTGGAAGAATGATTTCGTTTCCGAAAAAATTACTTCTCAAACAGCCTTACAAAATGAGTTATTTTGAGGACTGAGAGTCCACTGTATATCCAGTAAACTGGTGATTCTAGATTAAATTTACCACTACAATATGAAAGATTTCTGAATTCAACTGGACTTATACAATGACTTCCTAAATTCTTTCAGAAAAATATATAAATCCAATATTTGAAATGATTTATATGGTACAGCTTAGGTACTGTAATTAATGTGTTAAAATAAATATTATTTTATCCGTTAATAGAAGAAAAGCAAATAACAAATATCAAATAAAAGATAACCTTTCCTTTATTAACTCAACAAAATATTTTTAATTGAACAACGACAACAAAAAAAGATTGCTCAAATTGTGTGCATATTTAGATTCTTATGGGGAGAGAAAGAAAACAATTAAGAATATGAAAATTAAAAATGTATCAAACAACATGAAATAATTTGTAGATTATTTAGGGTTAATGTTAGACAAATTTATTTTTATCTCTACTTCCTGGAGATTTCATGTGGTTTTTACTTTGTTTAACAGTAAAAGAATGGTGGCTTAAATATTGTAAATCATATTATCTTGTCAGGTATAAGGTGGAGAAAGAAAAATGTGCACTTTAAAACAGTGCTTTGAATGAAAGGACAACTTTGGACATATGTAAGCCATACTTTGATTATTTTTACTGCTGTGTTGTGAAAGTTGTATTTTTATGAGATGTTACTTTTTTCACTTTTGCTGAAAGATTATCAAATACAAATGTTTTAAGCATTATTACCCTTTTGGCAGTCTTTCTTTTGCTTCACCCTGCCTCGCATAACACAGTTACACTGTCTTCAGTCACATGAAATCTGTGCTGCTTCAGAGTGACACACTGTGGGAGAGCAGCCCCTGAATGACCTGCATCTTCGAGGACTGCGAACTGTTCGATGCGCCTTCTTCTGTGATTGTGTGTCAGGCTTGTGAATGGTGTGTCTTCAAAGAGATGTTTTTCAGAAGCAGGGTGCATACTTTCTCTCCAAGGGTAAGTTCAAATAGAAGCAGTAGTTTTGGCATCTCCAGTGACCTGTACACTATTGCAGGTCTATTCCAGAATAAAGGTGGAAGCTGAATCAAAAGGATTTACGGCTATTCTAGTTTATTATTATTTTTTTTTTGCTATTGATGTTGACTACTTTTCAGGCAGTATCCTCTCTGCTGGAAGATAAAGTACCATCATAATGTGTACCTGCTTCTCTATTCTCCATAAATGAATATCTAGTTCTAACTATATTTTTATCTATGTAACATGCATTTTTGATGGATTATTATTATGTGTGGGACAATCTGCTTTATACCAGAAAGTGAAAAATAGAAAATGGAAAAAATATTATCTCACAATATTTCCCAAAAACTAAGGTAAAACACAGATGTTGCAAAAGGTTTTTCATAAAGAAGCAGGTTTCGTTTAAATAATATATTAATCTTTCAGATAAAAGTTATGTGACAGGAGAAATAGATAGCATCTGTCAGTCATGGTTGGCAGATGTCTTCCCGAAAGTGGTGGCTTTTGTTCTAGGCCTTTCTTTGGCAAAGTTTAGCAACAGCTAGCTGTAAGTAGACAGGGTATATTTTTTCTTTATTGATACCCAACTGTTTCCCTGAACCACTAGAAACAATAGGTGGCTTAATGGGTAATCTTATGTGTAAAAATGACTGAGCCACAGGTGCCCAGATATTCGATCAAACACCGTATTCACAAGCTTTTTCTGTGAGGATGTTTTTAGACGAGATTTAAATTGGTGAGCTTGAGCAAAGCATACTGCCCTCCTGAATGTGGGTTGGTCTCATCCATTTAGTTGAAGGTCTGAATAGAACAAAACGGCTGAAGTCGACCAGAACAGGAGACAGCCTTTGTCCTGCCTTTCTTTCTTCCTTCAAATTGAGACATGGCTTTTTCTTGCTTTTGAACTTGAACTGAAATATTGGCTCCTTCTGGGTCATGAGCCTGCAGCCTTTGGACTGAAGCTGTATTATCAGTTCTCCTGGATCTTCAGAGCCTTTGGACTCTGAGTAGAACTACACCATCAACCGTACTGTGTCTCCAGCTTACTGCTCGCCCTGCAGGTCTCAACACATGTCAGTCTCACAGTCACATGAGCTAATTCTCTGTGGTATCACTTTCTCCATACATGGATACATCCCACTGCTCCTATTTTCCCTGGATAACCCCGAAAAATAGATAGTAGCTAAGAGGTTTTTCTTTATCCTTATTTTCATTCACACCTGAAGATATTGCATGGGCCAGTTAACCCCTGACATGAAGTGAAGGAGCTAGTTATAGGAGAATGTCAAATTTCATCAATTTTAATATCTGATTTGATTTTCAGTCTTTTTCTTATAGGAACTATGTGAGGAAAGAAGAAATACCGTTTATATTTTTGCCACTCCATAGTGTATGTGTAAAAGATTCTTAACTCTAGAATGAATCTATTTTGTAAACGTATTCACGAGTTTAATCAACAATGTTTTGAATACCTACTATGCTCTACACATCATTCTATGCCATCAGAATACAGAGACAAAGAAGACAATGGGGTGGTGGCTAGTGACAAGAATTCAAGGCTAAATGTGAAAACCAGAAGGCTTTTTAGGATCAAGAACTGTGAGGAGTCTGAGGCTTTACCATACTTGTAAAATAATTGGCTTGCCACCCTTTTATGGAGGCTGATAAGAGCCATGAAACTCCTGGGTCAGAAACAATGGATAGTTTCTTAGTCACACAATAAAAGTAGCCAGAATGTAAGCATTTACACTGGTTCTCTGAGTGTCCGTTCCCACAGGGTGATGCAAAGAATACCAGATTGCCCAGCACATGCCTTTGGCTGTGTTACAAAACAGGAACCTATGATTAGTGAACCCAGACATCTAATACTAGCTTTAACTATGTCTTCCTTTATTTTGGAGAAAGAAGCTATTTATCTTTCAGGGCTATTTGCTATAAAAACATTATTAGTATAGAACAAAGAGTAGTCATTTCTTCACTTTCATGACATGCAGAAGTGTGAGAGACCCAAGGAGTATTGTCTGTCGGTGTGTAAGGATATACATATAAAGACTCTCTAAAGCCAAAGAGAAGAAATAGAATATCAAGCCTAGGAATTATTTATAAGAAAGATGCTGATTTCTCAATTTGAGTGAACTTGTTTTTTCAAGGTCAAAGGTTAACAGGCCTTTGTAACAGGTCAACTACAGCCTCATCCTGCTCTTCTAAAGGTAGGACAATCCTGTATATGCACCAGTAGGAGCCCACTATGTTAAAGAACCAACACCACTTAGGTGAATGGCATAAATTTAGAGGACACTTTATTATCACCTCATGTCTAATCAAACGTTGCTTGCATTCTGAGCAACCTTAAGACTAATATGCCATTTAGTGTCTGACAGTGGAGTCAGACATTTCTGTTCTTCAAGGTATGCTACATGTACCCTCACTTTTATGCAGCTCAACTTACTGGGAGTTTGTCTATTCATGTTTCTGCAAAAGTTACCACTAATGAGGATCATGAATAAAAACAAATATATTCTTACATTTGTCTGCATCTCATACAAGGAAAATAACTCCCTGGTTGCTAAAGTGTAGCATCCATTTTAGCACTGGCTTCCCAGAAATGAGTTCATACCACTATACAAAGTGACTTGAATTTTAATTAAACTGTTTTCATTTGTCTCTTGATTTCTTCCTTCAGCAATATACTGGGTTGGCCAAAAAGTTCATTTAGTTTTTTTCATAAAGTAAAAGAGACATTTTTCATTTTTACCAATAACTTCATTGATTTGGATATTTTGAGTATGTGGGCTATATTCCACATGGTATAATGTTGATTGTTTTTCATTAATGTCTCCATTTGATTGCTATTAACTTCCATTGGTGTACCTGCCTGTGGAGCACCGTCCAGTGAGAAATCTCCTGTTTGAGATTTCCTTCACAAATGGCTTCAACATGTCCAATCAGTCACAGCACCTTCTCCATACACTGCACAAATTTTTCTTTCTTTTTTTGCATTTCAGTTGCATTTTTACCTTTCTTGAAGTAATATAGCATAACATGCTGAAAATGTTGGTTATTATTTTCTTTCATCTTCAACATTAAAATAACTACACAAAAATTCACCAATTTTGATGTTTTTTTAAATGCACGCTGATATGACAGCTGTCACAAGGCAATTTCCAAAATTTTTTCAAATGAACTTCAAGACCACTAAGTGCTACTAGAGCCACCTTATGAAAAAAAACAGATTAACTTTTTGAACAACCAAACATATAGTCTTTTTAGTGGTTATTGGCTTGGGGTATGGACCGTTCAGATCAAAACATAGATCTGTTGGACTCCTGTGTCTTCATGTCGCTGCTCATTATAGACAGCACCATCAGCCGAA
This sequence comes from Carollia perspicillata, assembly GCA_004027735.1. Taxonomy (NCBI): domain Eukaryota; kingdom Metazoa; phylum Chordata; class Mammalia; order Chiroptera; family Phyllostomidae; genus Carollia; species Carollia perspicillata. Next base: position 56,717 of record PVKM010002203.1, on the reverse strand, counting down.
AACCAACAGCCCTGGAGGCCACAGACTCTTTCTCAGATATTTTCATTTTCATCAATGATTCCAAAATTATTCCAAGTACAAAATTATTGCCTGGATTCTCATCAGTCTGAATTTCTTTTGACGTTCATGAACTTATTTTCTTCACTGTTTCCACTTCCAAGTCCTGGTCTTATCTTTCCTTCTATCACTGGTGTCTGCAGTATGGTAACTCCAAGTCAGGGCTGGCCCAAGAGCCAGCCCGGCTCTTCTTTCCCACCACCCACAGCTTCCTTTCTCCCACAGGAAGCATTAGCTAATCTTTTATCAGGAAGCTGCACTCGTTTGAATCACCAACTCTGCAAAACTGGATAACTGAAGATCTCATGAGATTCCACTGCATATACTCAAATAATACTTTACTACAAAATGTCAATACTTTTAATCAAGAGAAATAAAGCACAAACCTTACATACCAATTGGTAATAATTATTAATATTATAATCGTTATCCAATTATAATAATTATTACCAATAATTAAGGAGAGATCATTGGTTTGGAGATTTGGTGTTTTTTGTTATGTTATTTGTTATTGTTCTTTATTTGGGGCCTGGTTTTGGTATCACTCTAATACTGGCCTCATAAAAAGAGTTAGGTAGTATTCCTTCCTGTTTTATTTTTTGGACCAGTTGTGTAAAACTGGTATTAAGTCTTTTAAAATAGTTTATAGAATTCTCCAGTGAAACCATCTGGGCTTGGAGATTTCTTATTTGAGAACTTTTAAGTAAGAATTCAATAATTTTAGTGGCAATAGGACTATTAGATTCTGAATAACATCTGGGTTGAGTTTGGTAGCCTGAAGTTTTCAAGGTATTGACTTATTACTTCTAAGTTGTAGAATTTATAGGCATAAAGTTTCCTGTACTGTTTTCTTATTTTAATGGATACAGGATTTACAGTGTTTTTCTCTGTTTCATTCCTGATATTGGTGATTTGTGCCTTCCCTCTTTATATTTTTGTCCTACTAAAATTTTTGTCTTTTTATTGGTTTTTTGGGGGGAAATCAACTTTTTGTCTCATTGATTTCTTATATTTTTGTCATGTTTTGAATTATATTAATTGTTGCTTTTTCTTTATTAATACCTTCTACTTCCTTTGTGTTTATGTTTGCACTACTTTTTAAAGCTTCTTGACATAGAAATTTTTATTATTGATATGAGACATTCCTTACTTTAAAAAAATAAAGTTAGAATAATTTCAGATGTTTAGAAAAATTGAGAAAATATTATAGAGAATTTCCACATATTTTTAAATCTAAGTTCCTCTATAATTTGCATCTCACATTAGTTTGGTGCATTTCTTAGTCTGTGAACCAGTATTATTACATTATTGTTACCTAAATTCAAGTTTTATTAGATTTTCTTCATTTTTACTGAAAGTCGTTTTTCTGTTTCAGGACTTCATTTATTTGTCATATCTCTTTATGCTTCTTTTGGCTTTGCAGTTTTTCAAATTTTCTATGTTTATCAAAACTTGATGGTTTTGAGGAGTCCTGGTCAGTTGTCCAGAGTGTCTCTTTTACCAGGGTTTGTCTAATGTTTCTGTTATGAATTACATTGAATCATTGTATCATTGAATTACATTTATGAATTCTAAGGAGAACCATCATAGAGGCATAGCGCCATTTTCATCACGTTATATGAAGGGTGCATCCTATCAATATGACTGGCACAGCTGGTCCACCAGTAAAACCATCTGGGCCTGGTGCTTTCCAATTCAATTTCCTTCATAGATATAGGCCTATTTAGATTACATATTTCTTAATGTGAGTTTTGATAATTTATGTTGGTTAAACATTAGTCCATTTCACCTAATTTATCAAATTTGTGGATATAAAGTTGCTCATATAATCTTGTACTATCCAAAGTTAATGCAATCACTAGTTTTTGTTTCATTTCTAATATTGGTGATTTGTGTCTTGCTAATGTTTTTTTAGTTAATATAGTGAAGGTTTGTTAATTTTATTGTTCTTTTTAAAGAACTAGCTTTTGACTTCAGGGAGTTTATTTTTCCTTTCATTTGTATTGATTTCCTATTCTCAATTGTATTTCTTTATGCTATAATTTTTATTATTTTTCTATTTTTTAAATCTTAAATTGTTCTTTTTTCTCTAGTTGCCTAAGGTAGAAACTTAGATTACTGATTTTATATCTTTCTTTTTTCTAATAAATGAATTTAATAGTCTATTTTTTACTCTACTGCTTACACTGCATGACACAAATTTTGATGTTTTATTATTTTCATGAATATATTTTAAAATTACTCAAGTCTTTTTTGATCCACTTTTTTTTAGAAATATAGTTTTTAATCCCCAAATATTTGGGGTTTTCTAGCTAACTTTCTTGTATTGATTTCTCATTTAATTCAATTGTGGTCTGAGAAAATACTTTGTATGATTTGTATTCTTTGCAATTTGTTCAGGTGTGTATTATGGCCCAGAATGAAGTCTCTATTTAATGCCTCATGTAACCTTGAGAAAAATGTGCATTCTGCTGTTGTGTGAAATATTCTATAAATTTCAATTAGAGCATATTCATTGATAATGTTCTTTAGATGAGCTATATCCTTATTGATTTTCAGCCTGCTTAAGATATTAATCACTAATGGATATATTAAACTATATGAATATAATAACCTTTTCTTGCATATTTTCTTGAGGTTCTTAGAATCCATAGATGCTTCCCAAAAGTTACTTCATTGACTAAAGCCAGTTGAGGTAGAAAGGAATATTTTATAACTAACACAATACCCATTTCACCTTTATGATTCTGAAGCATTTTCAAGAACTAAGGACAAGAGGTCAAATATTAAGACAAAAGGTACTCTCATTGATCTTCTCACTCAAGAAATTCCAAGGATTTGGGAGCTGTGACCCAGGAACTGTGAACAGACACCAAATATATGTGAGAATATGGCAACCACACACACACACACACACACACACACATCTTCTGTTGACTCAAAACTGTGTGGTTTGATAGTTTTAGCTCTGACAGTGTCTCATGCAAATGTAACTTCTCTACTTAGTGCTAGGAAGACTCGGCCTGAGTATGGCTTTGCTGACATTGTTTTAAATTCTTTTCACATGCTCCCTGGTGGATCAGTAGAACCATGATGTAACCTCCACATCTGCTGAACATTAATTCCACAATCATGGATTGTTATTTTCTTTCTAAACATGTGCCCTATGAATCTAAGCTGAACTGGAAAAAGACATAATGGAACAAAATACAGTGAAATACAAGTAGCTGGGTATTTAACTTCTTAACACCTATCAAAATCAAATGCAGTCATGAATCCATATTCCTAGTTTTACAAGTGTTTGTTTTCCCTTTTCCTAATAAAGGTTTGTGTTTGTAGTCAGAATTGTCATGCTCCCTTATTTTATTGTTTTCTCCTCTGTTGGTTCTGTGGACAGAGTTACGTTCCGTTACAGCGCCAAAGGAAAGACATCCATTTGTCTGGAAGAGAGTACCACTTCAGAGAGTAAGGTATTTGTCTGCTAGCAGGACAGGAGCTTCAGAACAAACAAAACTGATTAAAACAGAAACATCTTTTACTTGAGTAATTCAGCAGTTTTTCTAGGAGTCTGAGAATGTTAAAGTGGCTAAGCAAGTTCCATGTCTAGTTAAAGAATATATTGTAGTAGAGTGAAAATATAGGCATTTATTTGAGAAACAAAACAGCATAAGATAATTCCTATCTACACAATCTTAAATTGTACCAAGTAGTTATTATTCCCCTGGCCACTCCTTTGTCCATTTTGACTTATTTTATATTCTCATGATGAGAACTATAAACAGTTTAGGGGTGAGCAAATCTGTAATAAGTGTACATAGAGCTGAAATATTAATTAATAAATAAGTACATTTTAAATACAAGTTACGAATAAAATTCCTACCAGTCCAATGAATCTTTGTATCTCATTTCTACCTCCTCTGACAAGCAGGGCTCACAGCTTCTCCATTCCCACCAGTATTTTGTGTTAACTCCGGTCGCTAGTTGCAAGTGCTGCCAGACATTTCAGAAAAACTTTTTCCAGGTGATACTTCCAACATACTCTGTGTGACTTGAGAGACTCAGAGAGGTATCTGAATTCACAGCTTAAACTCTGAAAAACCTTTGAAAGCATCTTTTTATAAGGGCTTGCTGAAGAAATGCTTTAAAAACAATAAAGAGCTAGAGGATTTTATTAATAGAATAGAGAGATATATCACTACATCATTGCTATTCTTCCCTATTTCAATTTCATGTTTTTCTATGCAGGTGATAAAAATAGGTATTCCAATATACAAACACATATATCAAGATTCAAAATGAGAAAATCTAAGGAGGATATTTGTAACCTCAACACCTTCATTTTACTTGGTTTCTTTTATGTTTTTATATTATACCACTTTTGTAAGACAGGGTGAGGAAAATTGTTCTAGATTTCTTTAAAATCTAGAATATTAGTGAAACCAAAGTTGTACCAAAGTACAACAGTAAACTATATTAATGCCATGCTTTATGTAAAAATGAAGTAATCTATTTTTATTAAAATTATATTGTGTATAATTTTATATACAAATTTGATAAATGTAAATTCTTCTGGTTTCTGTGTAATATCACCAAATTCCTCTCACTTTAACATAAAATACAGAGGTTTATAACTTACATGAATTTGGTGATATTACACAGAAACCAGAATTTACACATAAACCAGAAGAATTTACATGTCTTCAATCAAAGAAGAATATATTTGCAGCTTCAACCCAACAAAGAATAAGAATTTCTTCTTAATTGTGGGGATCTATACAGACACAAAATAAGGAAAACTCAATGTTAAGTAGTTTTCCTCAAATTACTGAGCATGCCAGAGTGCATTAGAATCATCTTAAAATTCTATTAGACCAGAATTTTATGAGTGCACCCAGAGATTCGTACCATCACAACAGTTAAGAGAAATGCTGGAAGAGAGGAAGTCGGTGAGGCTGAAATGCAAATTACAAGCCATTGGTTTGCAGAGTTTATTGAAGTAAACCAACCTCAACAGCAACTAATAAATGAAAATGCACATAAAATAAATTTTAAGCAATTGTTAGGGATTGAACATATTCTGTAATTAGTAATTAATACACAAAAAAGATGATACTTTGATACAGATCATTATAGCAAATTATAACTAGGACACACAAATGAGAATCATATATTTTCTAAGGCAGAGCATGGACTGGACTAGAGCAAATACTACCCCTTATGTGTATTAAAATGTATTAAAATAATCAACTTTGCCTCCCCTGTTATTTTGCTTATCACCATTGAAGCTCCCTTTTATGCTCCAGAAATTCCTGATTTATGAGTAATGGTAGGTGACAGAGTCCATTAACTATTTTAGGTGCTGAATATAGCAGATAGCTTTTCAATCTCTCTTGCAGCTATGGTCCAGGTAGCAGCTGGCTCCCCAACAAGATTGACACCAGAGAGTGAGCTGAGAACTAACAAAAAGAGCAGCAGAAACTAAAGTAAATCCTTTTTTTCCCCTTGATTTTCTAGTTACAGAAAAATTAAGTTCCTGGAGCTGCAGGGACAACTGAGGTGGCCGTTGGTGGCAGCTGTATAGTTTGGTGCATTATGGTGCTCTCTAGGGGTGTTCCCACTACACCAGTCTTGCAACCTGAGCTTGGCCTTGGCTTCTGCAGCTGCTAACCGTGGTTAAAGAACCTCTCAGTGATTCTGAGAGCCAACCAGTATCCACTTGATAAATTTTTTCTCTGCATAAAGCAATCAGAGGCACTTAGGGCCAATAATTAAGATCCTTGACAGATTTAATATAAGAAATCTTTATGTAGGCCTGGCTGGTGTGGTTCAGTGGATCGAGTGCTGGCCTGTGAATCGAAGGGTCTCTGTTTTGATTCCCAGTCAGGGCACATGCCTAGTTGCAGCCCAGGTCCCGAGTGCGAGAAGTGTGAGAAGCAATCAATCACACACTGATGTTTCTCTCCCTATCTTTCTTCCTTTCTTCTCCCTCACTGAAAGTAAATACATAAAAAAAAATTAAAAAGAAAAAATCTTTAAGTACTTTTATTTACATTACTTTGAAAAATATGAATCTTTTATATATGTTAGTTATTGCTTAAATTAATTTTTAGAAGCATTATCACTATAGAGTATTCTAATTTTTAGCACAATGTTCAATAATTTTCAATAATGTTCAATAAGTGTTTAGAATTCTATCTATATCAGCTATAGTGCTCATTACAATTGCCTTAACATTACTTTGTGAAAATATTATAAGTATTTTGATATTCCATTTAGAAAAAAGGAAAAAATACAGAAAATTGAAGTGGTTTATTCAAGGTCACATAGCCAGGAAATGCCAACAGAACCGATGTCTTCTGTCTAAAGCCCTGGGATTTTCAATCTATACTTCATTACCTTTAAAATAAGTTCCAAGGACAAGGGAAACAAATATCTATCTAAAAGGAACTCTAATTTTTGATCAAGAGAAATAAGATTAGGCAACATGGAGTTTAAGTTTAAAATTACATATCTACATTTTTATATCTATATCTTTACCTATGTATCTTCAAATTGAGACAGAACCTCAATATTCTACAATTTGTTTGGTGCCACCTGGAATATCTGTGCCCTTGTCTTAGATGGGGAGGGAGAGAGAAGGAGGAGAAAAAAAAGTTTATCTTGGATTTTGCTTCATTTTAGCATGATATATATATTTAGGCATTGATGTATGGAAGAAGAAACAAAAGTCAGTTGTCACAAGATTTTCAGATGTTCCTTCAGTGTGTTGCCTGAGGCCAGGAATGGGTGACAAGGCCATGACCAGGAAGCAGTGTTTTCTGTAGGCAAACAGCCACTACAATGTCCTGAAATCTCTGTCCTTCCCTGAGTACACTTCCTTAGATTCCCATTGTCATTCATTCCACAACAGTTACTCTAGTACTGACTGTGGATTTTGCATCGAAATCACAGCAATAATTTACTTCATTTGATTTGAGTCTCAGATTAACAGCATTTAATGCCCATAATGTTTTGCTAGCCTTGCAACAATCAAAGTCTTAGAGCACTCTCTCGCTGTGGTGCCATAAAGCCTCTCCTTTCATGTCGCTCATGCAAACTTACCTGGGGACCGTTCTGGTTTCTAACTCAAAATGACCAGGTACATGAGGTTGTTTCCAGATTCACTTGTTCAAATCTTCCAAGGTAGCGATCGATTTCTACTTTCTCATGTTACAGCTGCTGTTTGTCCCCACTGCACTTCCAACGGTTCCAGCCAACACATTCACACGCACAGACACATAAACACGTGTCTGCGTTATCCCAGCTTCCACATATTCTCTCAATTATATTAGCTCTTTGAAAAATTAAACACCTTGTTGGTCACATATTAATCATTTAAAAGGGATTGAGCTAGGGCTAGGATTGAACTTTTGAATTTCACACTGCTTCTAGCTTGTAAGAGTACCAAACATGGTGCTTTCAATTATAACCCACGGCATTTTATTACACTGTGGGCACAAGACCAAGCGGACCCTTTTGGGACGCAACAGCAATAAACCATTCCCTTTGTGACATACTGCAGCTCTCAGAGATTCTCCTGGCACTTACGACTTGGACACCTAATTCCACTTCTCTGAGAGTTTGTCAGGGGCACTGGAAGATCTTCATGGGCAACTGTTAAAAAGGAGAAAAGAAATTAACTGAGAGGGGCCATAATTCTACCTATTTCACTTTCTGTTCTCTCAGCCTAAGGGAGAAAAAAGACGAAGCCATCTTTAACCTTTATAATTCACTTAGAGTATCTAGCTGGCTGACAAGGAGAGATATAGTGTTCTGAGAAGTGGAAATGTACCTAGAGTTAAAAGTTTTAGCAACCATGACATAATAGCATAAGGCTCTTAGAAGAGCTGGAGTGTTCAGAGAAGTTGTAGATTGCAGTAATTTATTAAAATGTCTGTTAGAAAGTCATCTCCTTTTAATTGCACAAGATCTAGTTAAGAATCTAAGGGAAGGGATGTATTTGCCCTCTTTCGGCCCTATCCCATCAATATGCTTTAATTTTATAGATTAGAATTACAAGTCTTTATTGGCCAAATGCCAGGATAATTTTAAGACACCATAATCTTGGGCTTTGAGCTCTCAAGGGAATTAAGGATCACAACCAAAGAGGGCGAATCAAACCTTAGAGAGGCATGGATATGGACCTGCTCCTTGTCTTTATAGGCCTATAATACATTTTCCTTCCTTTACTCTTTCCCTTTTGGATTTTATTAAATCCCAAATGCTGGCATTGAGATGAACCTGAGGGCAGCATGGGGCACCCAAGCGTGGGGACCTTGCTGTCAGTGATCAGAGCTTTATAAGTGTTGCAGGGTAGGAGGGCATGTGAACGTACTCTTCTCACTTCGTCACCCCCGTTTGGGTGTGTGATCTCAGCCTGTGTACCCAAGGAAGAAATCTTGGATCAGCTCTGCTCTCTAAGCACCGGGAAGGATTAGCTTTCCTTTTCTGTTTAGTCTTCTCATTCACAAATTTGCTCCTGATAGGTAATAAGAATTGGATTCAGGCTTGTTTTCTTTTGTTTGTTTAGAACTAGGCAAGAAGCCCTACTTTGCATCTAGGCCCTCAGATATATGTTGTTTAGGGGAAAAGATCACAATTCCTTCCTCTTAGTTTACTAATATTATATACCAGAGAATGGAATTTCATCTCATAATAAAATGCTAATTTGTTCTGATTTGTCCCTCAGGTATTGAAGGAGGAAATCATTAAAGTAAGAATTTGGAAATTCCCATACTCCATGATATCTTTGAAAACATGAATTGCATTTTTTTTCCGTAGGTACCAACTCTGTAAATGATATTTTACAGAGATATCCCCTGGAAAAAACAATTTTATTCATTCCAACTCATTAACAAAAGGCTTCAACTGTGAGCTTCCTCAAAGTCTGTTCTAGATGCAAAGAACCCCTGAACGCCAGCTTTTGCTTTTCCTTGGGCCGTCCACACCCAGTCACTGAGCAAGGTGGTGAAGAAATGTCTAGACATTCCACTCTGACTGGCCATGCTCCCTCAGGAGCTCCCCTCCAGGGTAGTTGTGGCTTTCTTAGTCCTGCAGTACAGTTCACCTTTCCTCCTCTGCCCAATCCTGCTTCCTCTCCCTTCCTTGTAAAGGTTTTTAATTTCTAAAACACTTCTTGAACCCAAAGAAGTAGCCTATCAAGTCTCTTTATTCTGAAGAACCAAACCAATGAAATGTGTGCGTATGTGTGTTTGGGGGAGGGGGCTGTTACTTGAAAGCGGATGAAACTGACTTTTTGTTCTAGGTCTTCTTGGCTGGGGTCCTAATTAAGGAGTTTTGGGACATAGGTAGTAAACCCAATCAATCATTTCTTTTTTCTCAAATGTTTAATTCCTTTGTCTGCATTATTTCAAAGGAATTTTAGCTACTTAAAATTTTCATCATACGATGCTTAATCCATATTTGCTTTAGCCACAGCCACCCAAGGCAATGATAAAGGCAATAAAAGGTTTAAGAACTACACTATTTAATTTATATTTAATTCAGATTTAGCTGTTCTTGAAGCTATTCCTGTTTGAGCAGGTTTAATAGCCAGAAGTCACCTGGGGAAGGGAAAGATAATTAAAGAAGATTCTGTTATAGTCATCTGATTAATAAGAATTGGGAGAGGAAAATAAGTAAGATCAATACCTGTCTGCTTATGAAAATGTATCTATCTACTGGATCTGGTTTAAGAGTTAGTAAATTTTAAAAAATACACTGGCAATAGCAAGACAGAGTGAGAGAGAGAGGGCGAGGAAGGGGAGAGGGGGGAGGGAGATGGAGCCGGATACTGAGACTTGGAGAACTGCAAGGGTCACTGTAATGATGCACCACTATTACCCACAAATTTCTTCCTTTTTTTAACCTTCAAACTTTTAAGATATAGGTTGTCATTTTACATATATATTTAAAATATATATAAAGCAAACACATATCATAAGAATTAAGCTTAAAGAAATCTTAGAAAAACCACAAGTGTAATGTCAATAAAAATGTTAATATAATAATAGATTAGTGGGAACTATATCTAAGCATATGTCTTTTAGTAGTATATAATTATGTATACTTGATATAGTATATAACTACATTTAAGTATCTATTTTATATCTAGTAAGCATTTATAATATTTCAACTCATATTTTTATGAAATAAACTTTAAAATTAATTATAAGCAATGGTTCCCCTACCCTTTTCCTCCTCTATCCTGCTCCTCAGAAATGAGCACTTTTATTTCTTTAGCCTTTCTTATGAAATATACTACTCTTCTTTATCTATACTGTATTTTTTACATTACCTTTTAGTCCCCTTAAGCCCTGCTCCCCCAGCAATAACCACACTGCTGTCCATGTCCAAAAGGACCCACAAATTTCTATAATATCTCCATCAGTGCTCATGTATGAACACTAGAAACAGCTACACAGTCTGTGGTTATATTTCATCTACATCAACTATATTATTATCACACAGCATTAGCTAAATTTTTTAAAATTTGCTCTGGTTCTTTATTTGATACCTTAACTGCTTCTCTCCTAGAAGCATGTAGTCTGTCTGCTCTGCCTTCCCTGTGGTGTCTCAACACACCCACAGTCAGGTTTGGAATATGTGACCTTACTGCTCTAGCCATAGCAGAGTAAACAGGACCAATCCGCCGATCTCTGAGTAACTGGTCTTAGAGGTTCTTATGATAATTAATTAAATCTGTTCAGTAAGGAGCACGGTTCCTATTAGAACCTGTATCATTGTAGATAGCTGCTCATATGCTGATAGTATTGATAGAATTATCCCATTTTTACTTTCTTCTCAATTCTCTGACTGTTTCTATTCTACCACTTTTTTACACTCTTTTACCTTCTAAAACCACATGGTTAATTATATGGGATTCCCAATGTTTCATCCTTTTCCTGATTTTCTCTTCTACCCAACTCTGCCCTGCTTCCCCCGCTTCCGACTTCTTTCCCCCTTCCTCGCCCCTCCTCTCCTAGCCTTTTCTCTTTCATGATGTCACCACTTTTTCTAAGTATTTTTCAGTCTTAGCTTCTAACTTGTTCTCCAGTTCTGCATGCTCATTCCCATTAAATATAGCTAAAGGCTGGCATTTTGGAATTGATTTTCTGATATTTAGTGAAATAAAATATGGAAATAACAAGTGCTAAGATGGGGAATGATCAGTTCTGCTCTCTCTCTCCTTTTTATTTAAAAATAAGAATTTTACTAGGAGAAAAAAAAGGCAGAGGAGAAACCATAGTTCTTAAGGGAAATTAGTACATATAAATAAAGCATTGTCCTCTAAAAGTACCTAACAATAGAATGATAGATTGCAGGTGCAATATACTTTTCATATGCCTTATGGCATATGAGGCATATGCCCATATGCTACTTACCCAGTCTTACCCATTCGTGAATGAGGAGGAAACAGGTTTTCAGAGACACCCAGTACCTTGTGTAAGAAATTCCCTACACTCAGTGAATAAGGAAGGAACTTAGGTCTTCCGATGGAGCACAAGAGGGCGTTATTCCGTTTGATACCTAGGCAGATCGGTGCGGAGAAATAAAACATGGCATCACTTGAAGCCGCCACTATTTCTGCCAGCTGTAAATCAGGGTCTGGGGGTAGGATGTGAGGTAAAGAAAAGTCAGAAGTTAAATGGCTTTGCATAAAATACTCTGCTGTATCATGATTCATTGCACAGGTTCGACACGACATTTCCACGCACAGGAGGCCTTGACCATGGAGTGAAAAGGAGCAGCAGACTTTTTCATCCTGTCAGTTAGAAGCCTTGAAGTAGAATTCTCCTGGGTACTATCTTACACGGGACAGATAAATTAAATCTGGCTCTGTCCCACCCAAAACCAGATTCCAGGTCTCCTCTTTTTTTCCGCTCTTTTCTTTTTCTTTAAAAAAATTAATTTATGTTCCAATTACAGTTGACGTACAGTTTACTAGTTTCAGGTGTACAACATAGTGACTAGATATTTATATATCTTACAAAGTGATTTCCCAATAAGTCTAGTAACTGCTACCGTGATAATAGCTAAGGGTATTAATGCCATTCACATCTTTACACTTCATTACACACATCTGTACTCATCAAATATACTACTGTCTGGAGTGATTCTTGAAGGTTTGATAGAACTCATTTTAAAAACTGTATCTTCATGGTTAGATTTTTTAATTACCAATTTCAGTTATTTAATATGTAGAAGTCAAGTTTATTTACAGTTTTTAAAAATATGTTTTAAGATACCCTTTTCTAATTATATGTTTGTTTAAATTTTTAATATAATGGACATAAAATAGTCTATATAATTTTTTCTCCACTGTATCTGTAGTTACAATCTTCCTTTCAATGCCATTGTTACTTATTTATACTTTTTTCTTCCTTATGTAGCCAAAATTATAGATTGCTATGTTATTTTTCTTAAATTCGTAGAATATGGACTTTACAATATTGTATTTGGTATCTGTGCTTTCTATTTTATATGTTCTATTTTTTCCTTACACCATAATTTGATATTTTTAATTTGCTGTTTTGCTCTTTGTTCCTTGTGTGAGCTAACTGCTTAAGTCACTCTTTATGACTTTTACTTCCTAATATTTAAATACGTTGTGATGATAAAGCCTTACTTAGCTTAAAGTCAAGTTCTCTTTGGTTTCCTGTTATTGCATAATACTTTCATGTGTCTTCAATTCTTATAATTTACTTTACTTAAATTACAATTTCCTTTGCCAATTAGTTATTTAAAAACATGCTTTGACATTTCCAAATGAAAAGGATTTGTTTCTAATCTTTTTGCTGTTTCATTTGGATCACAGAATGTCATCTTTTCGACACTGATTCATTGGCATTTTTTTTGAGTGTCTCATTGTGGTTTAGCACATTGGCAGTTTTTGTAAATATTCTGTGTGTGCTTGAAAGGATCTATTCTCTAAGTGTTAGGTTTCATGTGTTCTATGAGAGAAAGGTGTTCATTGTTTCTGTATTATGACCATTCCTTTGATATGCTTGAACTATTGCTGATAAATGTGTGTGTGTGTATTTATATATATATATATATATATATATATATATCAGCTTTTACAAAGGTGAATTGTTCATTTCTCACTGTAATTCTGTTAAATTTTGCATTATATATTTTAGAGTATACTGTTCATGGCATACTATTTGATAAATAATGGACCCCTTGATGTGTTTTTCTTTTATTATCTAACTGCTTCTTTGTCCTGAATAATTATTATTGCTTTATATTGTTTTGTGAGTTATTGTGGTTTTTAAATTAGTTTTTAACATCATTTTTCTCTTTCCATTTCTTTAATTTCTATCATTCTATCTTATTTTGCTTTAGGTGCATCTCTTTTGAAGTGCACCTATCTGCTTTGTTTTTCTTAAAATCTTTGTCTTTTAAGTAGTGAATTAAATTTAGTTCATGTGTTTGTGTGTATGTGTTTGTATGTGTATGGGTTGTATGATTGCTGATGTCTTTGGATTCATTTATACAATCTTTTTAGTGTGGTTTCTAAACTTAGTATCTATTTTCTATAAGTGCAGTTTTTTCTTTCTTGTGTTATATCTTATTAAATTATATTTTCTTACCTCTACTAATTTGAAAATATTACATGTTATGTTTTTTTTCTTTTTAGGGATTACCCTAAATATTTCAAATGAATTTGTGTTGCATATTTATGGATAAAATGCATAATGTGCTTGAATTTTAATAATTCACTGGGTGGATATATAATTATTAATAATAATTTTCTATTATATTATATAGTGTCATATAATAATTTTTGTAAAAATTTATATTTTATTATTCTTTAACCTAAATACTTACTTAAAATTATGAACTTTAATTTTTACTTTCCTTAATGTTTTACTTAAATTTTAATTTTAAATTACAGTTTGCATTCAATATTATTTTGTATTAGGTTATTATAATTCCCAATAAAATTGTTATTTTTTCCTAATGAAAACATTGAAAACTATGACTCGATCTTATAATTTTGCTCATAGAGGCATGGAAACAATATTACATGCATAGCATAGCTGTCAGAGAATCCTACCTAACAAAGTGGTCCACCTAATATTTCAAGTTATATTCATTATTATTGTATTTTAACTCCCCAAACACTTACTTACACTTAATAACTTTAATCATTTTTACTTTACTCCATCTTTTTAAATTTTTGTTTTTGAGCTGTTGAAATATTACCTGCTGATACTTGCTTCTAAATTTTCTTGACTCTTAGATTATAAGCATGTTGAGGACTAAAAATGTGCCTTACTCATCTTTCAGTTCTCTATGATGTCTAGTAGAATACTTTGGATTGGAATGAAATTAAATGTAAAATTGAATTCAATTGGTCAAAATAATCAAACCCACCTGGTATGTAGTTGACCTTGGCAATTACTGAGAAATTGTTTCTCATGAAATAAATTGGATTCTGATTAACAACATCATTTGACAAACTATGTGTCTAGTTATTCACCCGTGTGGAAAAATACTGCTGCTTTTACTTTTTTGTGTATTGATTGCCATTCACAAATGCTTCTGATATTTTCATTGTTTCACTAAATTTTCTATTAAGTTAAAAATAAATTGTTGTATTATGAGTGTTCTTCCACCAAAATTGCATTTTTCCTCTCAAAATTAACTAAATGATGTTAGAAAAATGTAACAGTAAACTATAATAAACTAATTCAGTTGCATTGTTACAGGTTATTATAAATCCCAGTAAACTGATTTTTTCAAATGAAAACATTATTGAAAACCATAACTCAATCTTATTGTTTTGCCCATAGAGGCATGAAAACAATTTTAAAAATAATATTATTTTTATGCTTTATTTGTATTTGTTATCCCCAAAATCCAATTATAAAAAATTGAATTGTGATAAAGTAAAAAAATATTAATTTATCAGTAAACAGCTTGTCCAAATCTATAGTGAAAGATAAAGTTTTCCTAAAGTATACATTTCATGAAAAAAGAAACTTTCATTGTAAAAAATTACAGAAATTTAATTTAATTTAATAAATATTTATCAAGGCCTAGCACAACTTAAGTACTATGTTAGACACTAAGTATTGAAAAAGCAGTCAGACATTGTTCCCATTCTCAAAAAGTTTAATAATGTAATGATTGTAATGATAGAACTATGTGCAGGTTTTCAAAGCAATACAAAAGGGTGAGCATCAATTTTGTTTCAGGAATAAGAATTCTATACATAAGCATAAAAAGGAAATTACTTCTAAGATCTAAGTTCTAAAGGTATTTCTGGGAGAAAAATATATAAAAATGCATGGCTATGTACAATAACAGCATGACATATCAGGTGAAATATCATTTGGCATTGCTTGATATATGGGTAAGTGGGAAGTTTTAAGAGATGAGTATGGAAAGAGGGTATGCGGCCATAATTTGTAAATTATATTTGAGCGCATGAAATCCTAAGGAGATTCACTTTTAAAATTTAGCATTTGGCAATAGATATTGATATCTAATGATAACATTTTCCTTATGTCGAGATACTTAAAACATAAATGAAGCTAATAAATTATTCTGAGACGAAATGATGGCAATAATTTTAAGCACATTTAACCATAATATGCAAATTTACTATGGTGGTTATGTAGATGCTTTCAGTGGCTGATAAAATGTTTTCTAGGACTGATCTAATAACATCTGATTAAAAGGCATTTTACAGAATGTTCGCTATGAATTGATAAGGTTATTTGATAAGGATGTGAACATCTCCATTTTTGTCCCCTTGATTAAAGATAAGGAATACTGATGTGAGCTCATTTTGATGTACTTAACTATTAGAATAATGTGTCTGCCATTAGAAAATCACCTTTTTAATAATTTATTTTCTTCATCTATTCACTAATTTATTTTCTTCATTTATTTAATAATTTATTGAGTACTAACATTCCATGAATATGTGTACATAGGAGTTTTATTAGTGTGAATGAATTTCATCTTCACTAGCATGATTTGTAATTTTTTTTTTAGTGTTTAGAAGTATGGGTTTTGTAATCAGAATTCCCAGAGTTTAAATTTTAGCTTTGCTACTAGCTAGGCATATGAACATGAACAAGCAATCTCACTTCTGTAACTTTCAGTTTCTTCTTTTTACAATAGAAATATATATAAAATCTCAGTCAGAACCTTGTCCACCACCAAATGCTTATAAAAATGCAGATTGTTGTTATTATTATTATTACTAGATGATGATGATTATTATTATTATTAAGGTTTTGTACAGAAAGCATATTTACAAGTGCTGATGAGAATCTACTACCAAAAACTATATATCAGCAGAAGTCAATATTTTGTTATAGTGCATACCATAGTTAAAAATAATTGTCAATATCCTGTCTCTTTGTAATTTTGAAAATTTTTAAAGATTTTATTGATTTTATTTTTAGAGAGAGGGGAAGAAAAGAAGAAAGAGAGGGAGAGAAACATCAGTGTATGGTTGCTTCTTGCAAGCCCCCCACTGGGGAATTGGCCTGCAACCCAGGCATGTGCCCTGACTGGGAATCGAACTAGTGATCCTTTGGTTCACAGGCCAGCACTCAATCCACTGAGCTATACCAGCCAGGGCCTGTCTCTTCTTATTTACACTTTCTGTATGGACTTCTACAATTAAAGCTCTAAAGACAATATAGAACATGATATTCTGTTAACATACTAAGTATAAATTTTATTTTACTCAGTCACTATGATTACTTCAAAGAGCTTTCATCTTATCAGTTTTTATTAGATTATTAATTATACTACCTCATAAAGCTAATAAAAACCTTACCTTTGAAGGACAATAAATCTTAAGTCTGTTATTTTCTTATTTGTTTGCCTTTCTAATATTAGCCTTATCTTTAATCTTCAGTTGCTTTGCAGGTATCTTTCTAAGTAAGTCTCTTTGGTATAGGTGAATTTAGTTAAAGTTAGATAGCATAATATGTAAATCTAATTAATTAGCAGAAATGGAAACTGTAATGCATAAAAATGAGCTGGAATTTAATGAATGAATTTGTGATTTTTCATTTCTCTCTGTTCATTCATTCAAAAATATTTCTTTCATCTCTACTAGAAGCCCAGAGCATATTTAGAAACATCATTAAAAAAACAACAGGAATTCTATTATGCAGAGTCATATAATTAAGAAATAAAAATAAAATATTTAATATGTTAGAAGAAGTTAAATACTATGGAGAAGAATAAACCCAGGGGAGAGTGAAAGGGAAGTTGTGCGTGTTGCTGTTGGTGAGAACAAGAGATGGTGAGTAGCAGCATTGAACAGGCTGGTTAAGGAAGATATCCCCTGGAAAGTTACATTTAAGGAAGATATTAGAAAGTTAGGGGAGTGAGACTTGTGAATAGCTAAGAAAAAAAGAACAGACTATGCCTCAAAGAGAGGCATGTCTGGGTGTTTGAAAACAAGGTCAGTGTGGCTGCAACAAAGTGAGCAAGGGCTCAAAGAATAGGAAGCAAGATCAGTGGGCGATAGGGGAGTCGTGATGGAGGGCTCGCCTCCCAGGGCCACTGTACTGACTTTGGCTCCACAATGTTGTTAGGAAACTTCCAGAAAATGCCATCATATACCATATGGGCTGCATGACTGTATGATGTTCGGACCCATGGAGTGAGGTGGTGTTAAATATAGTAAATAAACAGTAGAATATGCAGTTTCTTATTGTGTAAATGAAAATTAAGAATAAGTAAGAAGTTATATTTTCTAACTTTCTATGAAATTGCTCTACCCAGTGGAGTGAACAGGGTTGTATATCATTCTGCAGCAGCTTCATTCCAATGGGAGGAGCTATGACAAACGTGACTTGCTGTGATCCAGCCCAAATTCTTTGAATGCCCGAGATGAAGTGAAGAAGGAGTCAAAGGAAAAGAAATAGCACATATTTTAGAGAGCATTAAAAATGCAATAATTAAATATGCTGACTACACCAACTCACACCTTCACCCTTTTGTAAACATTCCTTTAACAAATAGCTGTTTTATCTTATTCTACTCATCTCAAAGAAATCATACATTTTCTACAAAAAGAGTTAAAGGTTTATGAAAGACAGTGCAAGATAAGAAGGACTTGAAAAGCAAACTAGCATATTTGAGGGGGGAAAAGAGAAGGGAAAATATTACAATAATGAAAGCACATTAAAGCAACAAACATTTTTTAAAAGGAGGGTTAAAATACAGCAATTGGCATGCGGAGATTATTGAATAAATCATGGGGAAAAATGGGAAATAACAGTGATTATAAAATGATTATAAGAAGATTATTTGTATGGAGGACATACAGAAGTTATCTAATTTACCCATAGCAATCCTGATTAAAGAAACAATGAGAATAAGGAAAAAAATCCAAACTATAATAGAAGTAAACTTCTCTGAAAGAAAAAAAAGTGAATTTGTGTACAAAAAGGGCAGAGAAAATGAAGAATGATCAATGTAAACAGAATCTGGAGAAATGTACTATGTGTTCAGGATGAATAAAAGCTATATCACGTGCGTCAGGAAAAGTGTGTTGTGTAGAAGGGAACTCAACATGACCTCAGCCTTCTTCCCATCAGCTCAGGACAGGTCAGAGTGCTATCTGCCAAGGCCCGAGGACAGGTGTGTTTCAAGAATGTATTCCAAGTAAAGCAAAATCCTTTTTCATTCATGAAAAAAAACCTAAGAAATAGAGTACTCATGATTTCTTCCCCCAAAAAACTGCTAGAAAATATAACAGAGCAAATGATAAATCAAAATAAGCAATTTCAGTAGTAGAGATGTGATAAAATGACTGGTGATAATTACAAATATATTTAAGTACAAAATGAAAACTGATAAATAATGCCTCTCATGGTAGATATTGAAGTAAGTATAATATTTTAGATGCCAGGAAACAATTTTTGGCATCCTGAAAATTCACCTGCTTTAGGTAGTCTGACTTCCCACACACATATAATTACAAGAGTCCACAGCAACATTACTTTTAATGTTAAAAATGTGTAGAAGCCACTCAATGTCTGGCATCAGAGAAAATACTATTAGTGAGAGGTAAAGTCATTAAACAAGGAGGCATTCAGGCTTAGATGCCTCTAATGCCTTGGTAGTCTATGTAAGCAAACCAAAACATCAGCCAGAGTCCATTTCTGTAAGTGCACTTATGTTCCAGAAAAATTAAATTTAAGAACAACCAATGCAAACATCCAATTAGTCTTTGCCAAATAAAGCTACAATTTAAGCTATAGCTACTCAAATAACTTCCTTGCTTTGTGTCTGCATCTGCTCCATGGAAGCCACCCCCCAGCTCCTGTCAGTGAAGTGCTTCTGACCAATTCGTTTGGTGCAGCCCAGTTTGAATTAATGTTAGCTTGAATACACTCCTGTAAATTTTAATGTGCCTTAGTTAATTTTTTAGCAAAGGTAATGACACTTCATCCCAGACAGAAGCAGGAAACTCAGTATGTGCAGTTCTTTTGGGGTCTCTAGAATTACAAGAAAATAATTTTATTCAAGCTCATTCTTTGACTTTGCTAAGTGGTTTAGCCGCCCGGTATGACCCCTGTCATCTTAACGATTGATAGTTTCTAGGACAATTTAATTGTTGCCTGAAATAACTAAAAAAATTCAAAATCATTGTTCTCATATAAATTATCACCAATAGCTGACAAAGATTCAGACTGCAAAATTAATGCAAGTTCACTGATCTGGGGGGCACTCTGGAGTAGGTAACTGAAGATAACAACAGAGTGGCTAAAAATGAAGTCATGCTATATTTGCATAACATAGGCTTTCCATTGGCTAAATGCATATTACTTTGGTAGTTCATGATGTATGATTGCACAACACACTGACTCTTATAGTGTACTATTATATCTAGAGGTACTGGCCCTATGTGTTACTGGAAGAGAGATTACATTTTGAACTGCTCCCTGTTTACTGTGGCAAAAGGTATGCCCTTACAAAAGTGATTCTCATTTACTTTACAGGTTGTTTTCTTGGTCAGTGGAGCTATTGAATGATCTATCTTTAGAAGTTTTAGTTGGTATTCCAATTATCATGAAGCACATTTAAAATCTAGTTCAGTCCAAAAGAGGACACGTTTTTAAAAGGTAAGATGTTATATTTTTGCTTATTTATTATTTTGTAATAATTTTTATTGTTATTCTATTATAGTTGTTTCAATGTCCCCCCTTAGCCTTCCTCCACCCATCCCAACCTCTGCTCCCACAATCAATTTCCATGCTGTTGTTCATGTCTGTGGGCCTATACATGTTCCTTATCTAGTCCTTTCCTTTCTTTCCACCATTGTCCTCCTTTTCCCTCCTCTCTTGTCACTTTCAGTCAGCTCCATGTTTCCATGCCTGTGGTTCTATTTTGTTCATTAGTTTATTTTGTTCTTTAGGTTCCATTTGTAGCTGAGATCCTATGGTATTTGGCTTTCACCAACTGGCTTATTTCACTTAGCATAATATTCTCCAGTTCCATCCATGCTGTTGCAAAAGATAGGGGTTCCTTCTTTCTTTCAGCTGCACGTAGTACTCCACTGAGTATATATACTACTGTTTTTTTAAGATTTTATTTATTTATCTTTAGAGGGGAAAGGAAGGAGAGAGGGAGAGAAATATCAATGTATGGTTGCCTCCTGTGTGTCCCCTGCTGGGAACTGGCCTGCAACCTAGGCGTGTGGCCTCACTGGGAATTGAACCTTGATCCCTTGGTTCACAGGCCTGTGCTCAATCCACTGAGCTGAACCAGCCAGGGCTATACTACTGTTTTTGATCCGCTCATTTACTTGAGTACTTGGGCTGTTTCTAGTACTTGGCTATTATTAATAGTGCCACTATGAACATAGGGGTGCATAAGTTCTTTTGAATTGGTGATTTGAGATTGTTAGGATATATTCCCAGCAGTGGAATTGTTGGGTCAAAAGGCAGTTCCATTTTTAGTTTTTTAAGGAATTTCACACTATTTTCCACAGTGGCTGCACCAGTCTGCATTTCCACCAACTGTGCACTAGGGTTCCCTTTTCTCTGCATCCTTACCAGTACTTGTTTGTTTATTAATGATGGCCATTCTGACAGGTGTATGTGGTATCTCAATGTGGTTTTAATTTGCAACTTTCTGATTGCTAGTGATGTTGAGTATCCTTTCACACACTCTGTATGTCATCCTTTGAGAAGTATCTATTCAGGTCCCTTGCCCATCTTTTAATTGGATTGTTTGTCTTCTTGGGGTTGAGTCATTTGAGTTCTTTATATTTTAGAAATCAAAACTTTGTCCAATGTATCATGGCAAATATATTTTCTCATACAGTTGGTTCCTTTTCATTTTGAGGATGGTTTTCTTAGCCATGCATAAGCTTTTTAGTTTGATGTAGTTTCATTTGTTTATTTATTCCTTTATTTTTTCCTTGCCCTAGCAGATATATCAGCAAAAATATTACTGCATGGGATATCTTAAATGTTAATGCTTAGGCTTTCCTCCAGAACTTTCATGGTGTTCCAACTTATACTTAAGTCTTTTATCCATTTTGAGTTTATTCTGGTGTATGGTATAAGTTGTTGGTCTAGTTTCATTTTTTTTTTTTTTGCATGTACCATTCCAGCTCTCCCAACGTGTTATATTGAAGAAGCTATCTTTATTCCATTGTATGTTCATGCTCCCTTTGTCTAATGTTAATTGACCATAGAGACTTGAGTTTATTTCTGGGCTCGCTATTCTGTTCCCTTGATCTATGCATCTGTTCTTATGCCAGTACCAGACTGTTTTGACTACTGTGGCCTTGTAGTATAGCTTGATATCAGGCATTGCAATCCTTCCTACTTTGTTTTTCTTTCTTAAGATTGCTGAAGCTATTTGGAGTCATTTTGGGTTTCATATAAATGTTTGAATTATTTGTTCTAGATCTGTGAAATATGCCACTGATATTTAAATATGTATTGTGTTGAATCTATGAATTGCTTTGGGTAGTATGGACATTTTGATGATGTTAAGTTTTCCAATCCATGAATACAGTATATGCTTCCGTTTATTTGTATCTTCCTTAATTTTTTTCTTCAGTGTTTTACAGTTTTCTTAGTATAGCTCTTCTATCTCCTTGGTTAAATTTATTCCTAGGTACTTTAATTTTCTTGTTGCTATAGTAAATGGAATTTTCCCTATAGTTTCTCTTTCTGACATTTCTAATTGGTATAAAAAAGGCCATCAATTTCTGAATATTGAATATAAATTTAGCCTATTACTTTGCCCATTAGCCCCAATAAAAACAAAGGCTATGGACTCCTTAAGTCTAGGCAAAAATTCTTATTAACACTTAAATTATAATAATGTGTTTCAAGTGCCACAATGACCTTGTAACAGATTCATAAACCATCAAAAGCTTCAGCAGTGTCCACTGTTGTCCTTTAAACTGAATATTGGTATTAAAAAAGAAGGTCCTAGGGTACCTTACTTTGTTTAATATTGGACATTCCAGGGCTTTAGGACCGTCAGCATTATTACTTCATAAAGCCAATAAGTTGATTATTGGAATAATACAATATCTTGTTTACATTTCAGTAAAAAGAACAAAGAGGTCTATAATACTTAACAGTTATGATAATACAATGGATGGGGAAACAAAATCTTCTTTCAAAATTAAATAAAAATAAATTCAAATCCTGCTCTCTATACTTATTATTAAAGTCATGAAAGTCCACTTACATATCTTTATGAAGATGTACAAAGAAAAGCAAAAATGGAAAATATAACAAAACCAAAGTATAGAAATCACAAACCAGAAAAAATAAAATCAATCTACAATATGGTCTGAAGTTCTACAGTAAAATTGGTTTGGAATAGCTACATAAACCAATTCGGTTCATTGACTTTTTGATGGTGTACATTTTGTCCTTTCAGATCTTATATTGAACATAATATATCACTATATATGGAATGGATGTAGTTTTTATTAGAGAGAGAAAAAGGCTGGGTTTCATTAGATCTTATCAAGCTGAAAAACTGTCAGCTTCAGAAAGAAATGGGGTCTTCATGCCAACAAAAAGGAATTTTTTATTGAAATGTTGACTTTCAGAGTTTTAGCAGAACACTATATAATAAGTGTCTGTATGAAATTCCTTGTAAAATCTAACTTTTGTGAGCTTTGGATCAATCAACCCTTGGTTTCTACTTTTACTGAAAAAAACATTTTTATGTTGTGTATCAAGTGTTTAAATGTTCCCACTTTAGTAAATTTATTTTAGTATTTGAATTTTTATTTTCAGAAAAATCTTTTTGCAAATCCAAACTCAGTCTTAAGTATGTTTGTCAAATAAGATTTACCTTAAACTTCACATTTACACAATTAATCACTTGAAATCATAAAGAGTATGCAAATTTTATAACACACACGCAGATCATAATAAGCCCACTCTTACTCAAATCCTTTAAGCAAATCACAGATTTTGCCATCACTTCTCCTAACTGAAGCCAAATAGCTAATGCTCTTAACAAGAAAGAATAACACCTCACAACTTCAGACGACTAAATCACTAGATAGAGGGATGAGTTTTAAATCTCACAATCAGCCACTTAGCTGAAAGTTATGGAAACAGCAACTGTCCAGCATGAAATGTTTACATGCTGTAAGAAAAAGAACAATTGTATCAATTTGAAGTTAACTTAAATGTTATTACCTTACAAAAATATAAATAGATGTCCTTTTCTTATCCACTGCTATTTATTTTTTGTCAAAAATATATTTAAATTGCACTTTAAATAGACACATGACTGTCATTACTGTCCAACTGTAAGCATGGTCATGAAATTAAGTATATATTTATGAAATGAATATAATGACACAATTTTTCTTTACTTTTGATACATATGATACTTCTGTCTCTGGAGAGAATGTTTGGTTTTCCTGGACCTATAAATATCCAAGACTAAATATTTAATCTACCTCGAAACAAAATTACTGATTTAGAACAAATCCATGAGAAGAAAACTAAGGAAATAGAAATAGGACCAAGCAGTATTAAAGTTACAAAAGGAAGACATAAAAGAAAGGTCTTTTCCTTCAGTTAATATTTTCTATATTTTTAAAGCACAGTAACCAGCCCTGGCCTGCTAGCTCAGATGGCCCAAGCACTGTCTTGATACACTCAGATTGTAGGTTCAATTTCCTCTCAGAGCACATATAAGAAACAACCAAAGAATGCATAAATAAGTGGAACAACAAAATGATGTTTCTCTCTGTCTCTCTAAAATCAACGTATAAAAATAATTAGAAAGCACAGTAACTAAAACAATAGCTTAATAGTAACGCTAGACTAGATAACTTAAATAAAGAAGAGTCAGTCCAAAAACCATCCAGTTATAGGTGTCAGTAAACATATTGGAGAAAGGAAAACCACACACTGCTATGTCAAAGAAAATATCAAATGCAAAGGAAACGTGTGGAAAGTCTGATATATAAATGAGTAAAGAACTCACACAGTATATTTACTACAGAGGAAATACCAATAGGTAGTACTTTGGTTTGCTGGAGCTGACATAACAAAGTACCACTAAATGAGCAGCTTAGAACAATAGAAAGTTCTTATCTCATAGTTTTGGAGGTCTTTAATCCTTCTGCGAATGGTACAGGATAAATCTGTTCCATGCTTCTCTCCTGGCTTTCAATGGTTGGATGGCAATCTTTGCTATTCCCAGGCTCTGCCTCTGCATGTACTTTGATTTTGGCCTTCATCTTCACATGGAATTCTCTCTGTGTGCATGTCTGTACCCAAATCCCCTCCTTTTATAAGGACACCTGGTATATTAAATTAGAGCCCCATTTTATGACAACATGACCTCATCCTAACCTAAGTATGAAAGCAATGACCCTATTTTTGAGTCGGGTCACATTATGAGGTACTGGGGGTTAGGGCTTCATCATATGAACTTTGGGAAACACAATTCAACCCATAAGAGGTTGAAAACACATAATATGTTCTCCAATATGCATGTAATGAAAGAATTTCAAGTTAAAATTAACAGTGTGATACCATTTAAAAATCAACATTTATATTACTTGATAATGATAATCACTCTCATAAACTACTGGTGACTTTTTATGTCTGTGTTCTTTTCCTGGGGGGAAAATCTAGCATATATATCAATGTCTTTAAGTTCTATATTTGACCAAATCATTTAATGTGTGAATATCTACAAATAAAAGTTCTTTAAAAGTAGCTATAAGACTTCTGGTCAAGATGGAGACATAGGTAGATATGTGTTGCCTCCTCACACAACCATAGAAAGAATTACAACTAGATCTCAAAACAAATAACACCCAGCACCATCAGAAAATCAATCTGTATAGAAGACCAACGACCAAGGATTTAAAGAAGCCACATTCATCCAGATGAGTAGGAGGGGCAGAGATATGGTGCTGCACAGATAGGCAGTGGCGGCAGTGGCAGAATGGATGATCTCACACTCAGGTATGGTGGATAAAAATCAGGAGGGATACCTTAGGAACGAGTTATCCCAGCCTCAGGCCAGACAGCACAGCCCAAGTTTCCAGCACTGAGAAGATAAATCCCCATAACTTCTGGCTGTAAAAACTAGTGGTGATTGGGGCATCAGAAGAAAATGATGGATTTTCAGAAGACTATGCTTAAAGGGCCTTCATGGACTTAGAAGATATGCAAACCCACCCACACTGGGATTCATCACCAGGGCAACAGCTGGAAGTGTGCCAGTCACATACAGGAAGAGGGTGAAGTGACTGGAAATGGGGCAAGTGCTAGGCAAACATCCAGAAGCCAGGCAGTGGCATTGTCCCCTCTTGGAGCCCTCTCCCTACACAGAGTCACAAAGCAGTGAAGTCAGATTGCCCCATCTTGATGAATACCTAAGATTTCACCTCACACAATTTACAGGTGACTTTTCTATGACAGGCCATGTTAGTAAGACAGGGAATCAAAGCAACTCTACCTAATACACAGAAACAAACACAGGGACGCTACCAAATTGAAGTGACATAGAAATATGGCCCAAATGAAAGAACAGAATAAAACCTCAGAAAAAGAGCAAAATGAAATGGAGATACTCAACCTATCAGATGCAAAGTTCAAAACACTGGTGATCAGGATGCTCAAATAATTCATTGAGGATGGCAACAACATAAAGGAAGAAATGAAGTTTACACTAAGTGACATAAAGAAAAATCTACAGGGAACCATCAGTTGAGAGAAGAAAGCTGGGAATCAAATCAATGATTTGGGGACATAAGGAAGAAACAAGCATTCAACCATAACAGCAAGAAGAAAAAAAAATTTTAAATGAGGATAGTATAAGGACCCTCTTGGACATCTCCAAACATAGCAATGTCTGAATCATAGGGATACCAGAAAGTGAAGAGGAGTAGTAAAAAAATTGAAAACTTAAAGAAAAGTTCCCTATTTTGGTGAAGAAAATAGATATACAAGTGCAGGAAGCACAGAGAGTCCAAACAAGTTGGGCCAAAAAAGGAGCACACCAATACACATTGTAATTAAAATGCCAAAGATTAAAGATAAAGAGAGAACCTTAAAAGTAGCAAGAGAAAATCAGAGTTGCTTACAAATGAGTGCCTGTAAGACTATCAGCAGATTTCTCAAAAGAAACTTGGCAGACAAGAAGGGACTGGCAAGAAGTATTCAAAGTGATGAAAAGCAAGGATATACAACCCAGATTACTCTACCCAGCAAAGCTATCATTTAGAATGGAAGGGCAGATAAAGTGCTTCCCAGATGAGGTAAAGCTAAAGGAGTTCCTCGTCACTAAACCATTATTACATGAAATGGTAAAAGGACTTATTTAAGAAAAAGGAGAAGATCGAAACTGTGGAGAGTAAGATAGCAATAAATTCACAACTATCAACAACTGAGTCTAAAAATATAAACTAAGCAAACATCCAGAATAGGAACAGAATCATAGACATGGAGATCATTTGGAAAGTTTTCAGCTGGAAGGGGGAAGGGGGAAGGTGTGGGGATTAAGAAACATAATTGGTAAGAACAAAATAGACAGGAGGATGTTAAAATAATATAAGAAATGGAGAAGCCCAAGAATTTATATGCATTACCCACAGACATGAACTAAGAGGGGCATTGTTGGAGGGAAGAGGGTATGGGGTGGAGAGGGGCAAAGGGGAAAAAATGGAGCAATTGTAATAGTATAATCAATAAAATATATTAAAAAAAGAAAAGTAGCTGTAGGTTTTGTAGAAATTGTCCATCAAAACACTTTTTATTTATAAGATACTGGAAAAATAACTTACATTCAAGGGCTAATAAAACAAATGATGGACATGCATTAACTATACTATAATAATATCCAGGCATTAAATAATTGTACATAAAGTTAATAGCATATAATATTTACTAATGTGTCAGGTATTAATATAAGCATTTCAATCCTCAGAGAGAATACTCACAAGAACCCTATGAGGCATGTGTTACAATAATTGCTTTTTTTTTTTTTGGTAAACTTTAGATGTAAAAAATTTAAATAACTTGTCTAAAGTCACCTAATTTTGTAAGTAGCCAGCAGAGTTAAAACCCAGATAATCTGGTCTCAAATTCCATTTTCTTAACCACTTTGTTGTATTGTCCTCCCAAACTGATACTGAAATATGTATGATATTGGGTTGTTTGAATTAAAAATGTACAAAATTTTAGATGTCATTTTTAATTACTTACATTGAAAAATACTCAGAAAAATAATATGCTGAGATACGAACAAAGTTGCCTTGGATTTGTGTGATTATCGATGATTGTTACTGTTACTTATACTTTTGGTATTCTTTCCTAAAATATTAAGAATTTTAAGATGAAACAATAGGTGTTCATATTGCATTTTGACATACATTTAATGGATTGAATGTAACAGTAAGATATTTGATAATTTGAATTTTTGTTTCTCTTTAGGTAAACTGTTATTCAAACTTCAGAAGGCTAGATACACTGACAAAATATAAATAGATTGTGTTTGATGTAGTTAACCCAGGGTCACTTCCTGCTGGTGTTTTGTTTGTATATCTGTCTCTATTGGGAAACTATTGAATATTCTAGGCACTTCATGTAACCTAATTTGCACATGAGGCCCTGTGTCCTTATCAGAAATCCAGGTTTTCTGTATTCTTGATTTTGGTTACTACTACACAGAATTCACTAAAACATTCAGAGAGGGTTAGATTGGAAAATTGTAAGAAACTTGAAAATATAATAATGTACCTTAGATCAATAAGCAGTAAAATAATGCACACCTTACTCAGTGACAATGAAAAATACTAGTAATCCAAGGAAAATTAGAATAACATGAAATGGAGGAGAATACAGAAACATGACCTCTCTCCAATTGCACATTGTATTCCCTAGCATAAGCATAAGTATTTCCTCAATATTAAACATGGTGGAAAGAGGATGCAACTTAAATATTAATTAGTTGCATTAGTAAGTCAGTTAAATGGATTGTTAAACAAAATCATCTTTGTTTTGACCTTATCATAACTACAAAGACAAAATATGACACAACCTGGTCACGGTAAGTATTGCTACATATCCACTTGTGTCCCCTAAAACACACAAATTATTACTTTATTCAATATTTCTTGCTAGGAATGTGATAGACTGCCTAATAAAGAGGCATACACCTCTAAAATAATTTAGGAGGACATTATAAAACTTCCTTAAACTTTGAGAAAAAATCCAAGCAAAGTCCAGTCAACAATACCTTAGAGAACAAGAAAGAGATTCAGATGTTAGAGCTTAGACATAAAGTCAGATCATTTACAAGGATCTGAGTGCCACTAGCTTGTCCAGATAAAAATTTCTGGATCTTTATGGCGAAAGCCCACATTTTTCTTACAAACCAGAACAATGCTCCCAGAGCTTTGTTTGTGGGAGAGAGTATATGAAGACACTACGGTCTGTATTAGAGGAGGCAAAATGTAAGAGAACAGCTTTGTTACAGCATCTGAAGATTAGATATTCAAGATATTCTTCCTGAAATATGTTCAGGCCTAGCTTTATTTGAAATTATCACTTTGGTCAATTTATTTTTATCCCACGAAGTTCCTCAGTGATGGATCTTTTATCCTTTTATCATATTCAGTTTAATCACAGTCGTTCACATCTTACAATTTGAAAAACATGTAATAATAACCATTCACATTGCTATGCAGATTTAATCAGTCTTGTGTTTTGTTTTATTCTATGGAGTATTTATGTTTTATCAAAGAGGAGATTTTCTCTTTTAAAGAAATTTCAGACACAGGTGAAAAGTGAAGGTAGGATTATAGATTTTGGCCTGGATCCCTTCATCTCGCCAAAAGCATCTTGCACAATTGCTGTGCCTACTCTCTGCACACAAAACTAGCCTTGAGTTGGAAGATTCAAGCTAGATCATCATTTATTAGTGTCATCTATGCTCACATTATTAGAATAATGGATTAATCAGGTCACCTCTCATTTTAATATAAAAAGTAACTGATATTCTAATTGAAGATGTATGATTTTAATTTAGTGTGCTAAAGATGTAAGTAAGTAAGGCTCTAAGGGATCTTGGAGGAAACACTTTGTTGGTCTCTGTCTAAGTTTAGATCGGTCAATTCAAACCCAAAAAACCTGCCATGGGGCACACAAGGGGAGGTCCCTGGAAGGCAAAGAACACTGTTGTCTACAAGGGCTGTGGGGAAAGTCCTAACAAGTCACATTTGCGTGTGACTCTGCAGGCTGTTATCTAGGACTTTTGCTTGCATGAGGGGCTAGTATCAGTTATCCCCACAGTCCCCTTAGGCAAAAAAGTGGAAGCTGGGGCAGCAATACCATGGAGTAGCTTAGCTAGACTCTTTGAGACATACATGCAATTGGAAAAGCTACAGCTCTATACTTTATTCAAAACAGCAATTAACTTACCCTAAAAGTGAGGGACTCCTCTCATAAGTGTGGTAGATTAGAGGAGCAATGAACTAGGTATTATGTATTAAGGTCTTTTAGTTCACGTTCTAGTCTTCCCTTTGATAAACTTTGTGGCCAAGGGCAAATTCCTTCACACCTTTATGTCTAAGTTTTCATATAGGGAATGCCAGAGATTTGGGTGTCCTCTGAAATCTTGTATTTCATGAGCTAACTCTCAGAGGTCTTACAGGAAGGTTGATAACTGTTTCTTAGTAGCATCAGGAGTGAAATATTACGAATAAGCTGTGGATTTTGGTGCCAAATAAGTTACTTTCCCTGCAGCTTAATAAGAAGATAAATAAAATATCTACCAGAAAGCTTTTTCATTGTTCTTGACTGATAAGACACAAACTGACTTGAGTTTCATTATTTTTTTTTTACTATCAACAGAAATTTACAAGGGAATGTGCCAGGAGAATTTAAAAGAAAAAAGAAAATGTATTTATGTGAAAAAAGAGAACCACATAGTTATTTTAGACTTTATCTGTCATTCATTTTCAGAAACTTATTCCACATAGACCTTACAATACTATTTTAACAGAACTACAGATAATGTAGTAGATATAAAACTTGAGCTACTCTTAACCAAAAGCCAAGAGCAGAGATAAAACCATAGACTCTGGATTTGGAACTGAAAATTGAAATTTCATCAATGTGATCATGGAAAGAGCCTCAGCTCTATTAGTAAAATGTCAGAGGTATTTTTAACACCCAATGTGAGAAGCTTAGAAAACAGAGATAGCAAGGAGGCTTCGAGCATGATGCTTTTAAATTATCGGAAGCTTAAGGTCAACTGTAAAGTTGTTAATTTTGCATGAAATAAGTTTCAGTGTCACTGTTACATTCTAGGTTATGATATGTGTCCAAAATTGGTCAACTTAGCAGGATCCGACACCCAATGTTCTAATTTTAGGTAATGCCTATTTGCTTAAATAATTTTATACTGCAAAGTATAAAAAGATTCAGAAAGATTAGTCATGGAGTGGTTTGTTGTTGTGAAATTAATTTTTGTAAGTTTCACTTCTATTGTTCAATCAGTGAACTGGATCACATTATTAATTTATTACCAGAAACAAAGATTGAATAATTGAAAAAGTGTTTTCAGAACTATATCTCTGGTGACTGTAAAAGTCAATTATTAGCAACCTAGAATCTTCAAAGATTTGAAAACCTGGTCTAATTATTGACATAAAAAATGTAAGTTAAGGGTCTGCTGCATTGTTGAGAACTGCAAGGATCTAAGATGTTACTCTTTTGAACATTAAGAATTTAGTCTGCCATAGTTTTGTGGATGATTGCAGAGGACTTGAGAATCTTGGATCAGAGAAAAGGACTTTATTGTCATGTCACAGTATGATATTAACATGCACATCAGTTTTCCTTATTCACCAAGTTTCTCAAGGCAACACAGAGTGTCCCAGGTAAATGTCATTCACAAAGTGGGTTTGCATCACAGTTGAGGAACCCTGAATTTAGTGAACTCCAATATTTAATATAGGGCTGCAATCAGTCCTGTCTCATCTTCCTTGCTCTCTCAAGGAAGACATTATATCTTCCAAGACCATTTGCAATATAAGCATCCTTGAAAAAAAATAGTCCATAACAAAAGCTATCTGTGCCTCTTCTCATAGCATTTCAGAAAGGCAGGCGACCCATGGAAAATTGTCTTCCAAAGTGCTATGCCTGGGAAATTTTAGTGCAGCAGGTATGCAGTTGGTTAGTTTGTTTATCAAGATGTGGGCATATTTCAAAATGTTGAATGCTTATGCTTCAGTTTTCCTAAGTACCCTTTCCTCCCATCATCTTGGTGGTTTGGCATTTCATACAATTACTTTGCATATGTGGCCATTACTCTGTGGACACACATTTTGTGATTATATTCTTGATGGTCTGGGTGATATTTTGGATAATTTGATTGTGCACTCAGTAATATCTGTAATTGTTAAATTGCTATTCTGGATATCTTAATATTACCATGAATGTCTTAATAGTTCTAATTTTCAAGTTGGGAGTTGCTAATGTCTTCATAAAGTGAAGGTGTGTGCTTAGCTTTATTTAGTAATTTAAGAAAAAATAATACAAATCAAAAGGAAACCTGTTTTCTAGAGAAAAGTTTTTGTCATGTTTCTTTTCCTTTTCTTAGTGAGAGAGTATTAATGTGGCAAGAACACTAAGCATCATTATTAAAGAAATCCACTCAATGTCATCCATGCATACATTGGGTAGGAAAGGACATGAGCCCAAAAAGTTTTTCTCTCTGAAAAGTGTGCATCTAGCAAACAACACTGCAGAGTCAGAGTTACACGGAGCACTTCTGCTTGAAGAACTTGTGACAAAAATGTTCCTTCTCTAACACCCTCGCAAGCACCACATGATGCAAACCACTTTGCTTAGCAGACAATACCTCAGTGTTTGTACATAAGAGCTCAATCATTATTTTATATACTTACTCAATGATTTCATTTATCCATGTGGTGTTAGTTATTTATTTCTCATTCTGGGTAGGTTAAGGATGAATCAGAACCAGCCTGCATTTAATTTGAGAGCAATGACAAAGCCTTAGTCACATTTGAATATCCTGTGGGGTCCTCTGCTATCAACACTCACCTCACCCTCACTCTAGTGAGGTGAGAGCTTAATTCAAATGATGAAACTACTGCTTTCAAGCAAAATGTTTAGAGATCATTGTTCTTTTTTAGGGATTATCAATTAGGATACTTATAGGACTCAAAGTTATAATAAACCAATGAAATAGATCAATTGAAAAGAAAGTTCACATTGGAATTCAGGATCAGTGGAGGCTTGGAGAGTACATGCCCTCCCTAAAGAAAGGTATGTTCCTCAAACTCACTCAATTGTTTAATGTGGTATGTTAACAGAATTTCCAATATTTTCAAAATAAAATTCAAAATGTTATTCAAACTCCCATTTGGGGGGACTACATTTAATTTAGCTTCTAAGCTATCAGTTTTTACTCCTTGCTTTTGATAGGAAGTGGTACTTCGAAACAGGTGCTATAAAATCCTTTCATTTACTAATGAGCTACTGAATTAACTCTCTCAGTCTGAAGAATGTAGAATGCATGACACCTCCGTGGCTTTTCACGCACAACTATGATCTTGTGAAGAAGACTTAAATTACATTTGTATGCATATTTTTCTGAATGAAAATTCTTTAACTGACCACAGAGAGAATAGAGAAGATATTCTCTATTAAAAGAGGATATTAAAAGCAAAAATTAATGTCTGTTGAACTAATATCCTTAATGTTACTGAACAATATTAGGTCCTCAAAATGTATAACAAGGGCCCTTGTGTGTAGATACTTGCAAATTTGCTCTTGGGAAAGTGATGCAAAGAAAATTTGGCCCATTTGTTACATATAGCTTTGAAAAAATTCAGTTGATTTACTGACCTCTTAAATGGTTATTTCAAATGTTAACAATTCAGAACCCAACCAATGAAATTCTAAACATTATATGGCACATTCCACCAAAAGGATAACTAATTGTAGGTTTTATCATTAGACTTCACCTTGAACTCAGAAGGTTTATTTTCTTTTGGCATTAAACAGGAAACTACCCTTTACTTATTTTCTGAACTATTTTATAGTGTTTTGCAAGTACTTGTAATTATTTCCAAAATCAACACTGATTCTTAATAGTGGGGAGATTAATCCTTCTACATATTAATTATGTAAATGCACTCTGGGGTATGAGGAGGTATTTGTTATATTATTGAATTAATGATTAAATAATAATTATAATATATGGTGAGTAAGATGAACATTGCAATCAACAGTATTTGCAGAAAATTTTAACGTGAAATATCTGACAGACTCCTGTGGTTGGCTCTAAGCCAATAGAAACTCATAGCAAAAAGGGAAGAAACAAGCATATAAAGAATTTTTAGAAAAATCAATTGTATCTGTGTTTGGGTCTTGACATAATTTTAAATCTAGAATCAGTCATATGCTCAAAAGCATAAAGTAGAATGTGCAAAAGTAAGATTGTAGGATGTCACCTAAATGTATTCTACCAGTATACATTCTTCATTTAAGTGTCATTGATTTGAGTACTAGGGATGTGCTCAGTTGAATGTCTTGGAGATCTAATATGCTCGTAACTATATTACTCCAACAGAATGGCATTTTGGGGGATGTTAGTTAT
The DNA here is from genome assembly GCA_004027735.1 of Carollia perspicillata. Lineage (NCBI taxonomy): Eukaryota > Metazoa > Chordata > Mammalia > Chiroptera > Phyllostomidae > Carollia > Carollia perspicillata. The sequence goes on along the minus strand of PVKM010002203.1, from coordinate 22,481 downwards.
CTGGCATTCAGAAGGCAACAAATATCCTAAAGATGAAGATATGATATGATTAAATGGAAATTGATCTAGAACACTTAATCACCTTCCAGGGAGTCTAATTCCTCCACTATACTTCGAAAAACCAAAAAACTATGCTCCTCTTAAATGTTACCCTTCTGCTCTAAGTTATTCTTTTTTTAATCTCTATATTCACATTCAACTTCTCTCTCAAGATTTATATTTAATATGATAAAGTCTTCCCTATTTATAAACAAACCAATAAACACGCAAACAAAAATACCTCCTTGGACCCCCACCTAACCCACCACTTCCAGTATCTCTCTTTTCTACCTCACAGTCAAATTCCTTAATATATGTTTTTTATACTTTTGGCTTTTCCTGGCCTTGTGTTGTCTATGTAAACTATCCCAATATGGTTTAAATTGCCATCAATTCACATAGTCTATTAGATTCCAAATAATTTTCTTGCTTATACTTCTTAATCATATCTTGTATTTAAAAATTTATTATAAAATCTGTACTTGAGGTTTCCAGGAAAAAATACATATATTTTTCAGAATGTTCACAGTAGTTTTTTGTAATAGTCAATAACTGAAAATAACCCAACATCCATCAACAGATAAATGGACAAATTATTCTACATTCATATAATGAAACAGTACTATTCAACAATAGAAATGAATGAATTATTGATTCATGCAACAGTATGCATGAATCTAAACACCATTAGGCTGAGATCAGAGATTGAGCTCATGAGGGAGATGCACTATGCCACTGTTGGCTTGAAGATGGAGGCAACCCCTTGGAAAGCACCTGAGAGTGGCTTCCAGTTACCTAACAGCAAACCCTGGATGACAGCCAGGAACCATACAGGAACCTCAGTTTTAAAAATGCAAAGAGAAGGAGAATATTTTCAAAGAGAAACCAATAGATATTGTTATATGTGCCTGCTTGGCTTACAGAGGTTATCTTACTTGACCTCCCTGCTGTACAATTTATCACCTTTTTTTGGTGTACTATATACTTCTTTTTGTATGCTTTTTGAAATTCAGATTGAATTTTACAACTTACTGTATATCTCAATTTGGACTAATATTTCAAGTGCCCAATAGATAGATACACGAGGCTAGTAGCTCTTGTACTGGACAGCGCAGCCCTTTATGCCAACCCAGTTTATTAGAGTGAACAAACACAGGTTAAATCAGCATGTGGGGCAAACTCTGGCAGAAACCAGGTACAAATTTTCGAGTGTTCCTTCCTTGTGGACTTGCACAAATATGCTTAATTCTCATAAGAATGCGTAACAACATGCATTTAGTACTGCCAATGAGAAAAGCTCACCTGAGGCTTTGGATCCAGATTTTTATTGGGAGTCAGACCCATAGGCCAACTCAACCCATAGGCCTACCTACCTTCAGAGCAGAAGCTGGAGTTTATCATAAATCACATTGTTAGCATAAACTATCTGGCCATACTAGTATAGGATGGCCCAAAGCCTCAGGCTTATGAAGAAACTCTTATCAGGCAGAACACCCCAAGGGCTCAGATCTCAGCAAATGGAAGCTGGTCAAGGGCCAGTCCTGAAAACAGACCTTCATGAAAATGTACAAGGTTTGACTGACACAGACCTGCTTCATGAACCGTTACCTGTGTGATATCTAAATACAACATCTGGGTTAAAAAAGTAATTTTACCTTTAGTGTCTTTCACAAGAGCCTGGAACCTATTCTCAAAACCTTTCTCAGATTTCATATATCCAGAACAATTCCATTTCATTATTGGCTTAATTTTGAATTAATATCATCTTACCTGAGGGGAATACAAAGCAAAATTGGAGTTGTGTTAGGAAGAGGTAAGGAGAGAAATGAACATTGATTTAAGCAGTCAAACATGTTTCCTACAGCAAATGTTTTAGTATTATTGATTCCGATTGAACAAAGCATAAAAGCATAAGCCATGAGACTGTACTTGGATTGATTTATACACATACACACACCTATACACACATGTATATGTATATACATACATATACATCTCTCTCTATATATTATATAAATATATATGCCATACATATACATCTATTCATATATATACATACATGTATATTTAGATATATATCCATATCTATTTATCTACCATCTATCTCTCTATTTCATCAATGCTGTATATTAAAAGAAGAAATTAGGAATAAACTGAAATCCTGTAATAGGTGACTTTTATTTAAATATTTTTACCATCAGACTGTGAAGTTCTTTGCAATATCATCTATTTTCCTGAATAAACTAACTTCTCATTTTCTTATCTTTGCCTTTAAACTTCTTTTCAATTCTCCAGAAAATGATTATTAATAACTCACAAAATATCAATATCCCTCTGGATGCAATTTCATTCGTTCCTAGTACCTTATGTTCCCTTACCCAAGCTTTTAGAGAAAATTGGTGATACATGAAAACTGTCTCTTGTCTTGAATAACTTTTGTTTATCTTTTAATGCTTCTTACTACCTTTAGTCTTGGTGACTACTGTTCTAATCACTCAAACCAAAGAAGTTAATTCATTTTATATATTTATAATCTAGCTTCATAATACTTGCAATTTTTAGTTTGACTTCAGGAAACAATCAATGTTATACCCAAAGAAACAAAAAAATTATTTTTTAACTCTAGACAGATAGAACCTTTTGAAAAGGCAGATACTCAAGTCAGTTAGTTATATACAAACTTTAAACAAAATCCTTCATATGTTCTTTGCCAAGCTGGCTATGTCTCCTACTGTTTCCTTTTCACATTTGTCTCCCAACACCTTTGCCCCTTTAGAAAGAACTCAACTGTAAGCTTTAAAAACCTGAAGAAGAAATCAGAAAGTTAAAAAATGGAATTTGGTTGAAAGGTTAATATATTTAACAAACCAAAATATGACAAGAGGCAATTGAGAATTTCATAATTGCCCTCAATACTCCTGTCTAACCTACGTAACTGAACTTTTCCCTATTTCTCTCACCTCTACAGTATATACAGACCCATATTCCCCAACAGCTTATGGAATTTTTTCAGTCCTTTATTTCTTTTCAATGTTCATTTCCTCTGACCAGCCCATTCCTATACATATCATATCGTGTGCTTGGGTACCTGCTATTCTTATTTTGTTAACAAAAACATAACATTTTGCTGGGGATCTTTCTGATTTCCTTGGATACCGGCCAAATTACAAATTTCTGTTAATTTGTATTATATTACATACATATTTGTACCCCTTCAATACCTAGCACAATATCTAGCTCATAGTGGATGATCAATAAATCTGTGAAGTAGGAGAATTTTAAAGACATACACAGAGGTATTACAAAGAGCTGTTATAAATTGGATGAAAGAGTGATTCATATGAGAGTGGAGAAGGGAGTAGTTTTGGGAGTTAGATAAATCTTTATAAGAAGTAATGTGCAATAGTAGTCCTTACAAGATAAATAGAATTCCAATAATTCTTAAAATTAAAGGGAGAGCATTACAAACAGAAGAAAGTCACAGAACAATAATTTATTTCATTAGTCTTTTTCCTGCCAGCAACCAACACTTATGAGACAGCTTCAATTAAAAAAAAATTGTTTTAAGAAGATATAAAGATATGTAGGTATCCAAGAGCAGTTTTATCAGTAAATGAGAGTCCCTCCTCTCCATGCTTGCTCTGTTCTCGTTCTCCATCACCCCGCCTTTTTGAAATATACATATTTTCTCTCTAATATTGATCTTCAATATGGCCACCTTTCATAAAATTATTGTGTTCCTTAAAATCCTCTATACCCTTCTCAACCTGTTCTTAATAATTTAATATATTTAGGATGCTTCTGAGAGCCTGTCAACTAAGCTTCAATAGTTGGATGTTAAACCTGGTAAAGACTGTATGTTGGTCAAGAAAGAAAATCAGAATCCTCTATTTTTCAACCTCTGGCTATTGATGTTAATTACATCTCTCTGTACTCTGTATTATCTATGGCATATTTTGGCTAGGAATTCCTATTTTTCTTAGAAATATCTTAGAATTTCATTATCTATTATGGCAACCACTATTTACATGTGTTTTTATGTAAAAATAATTAAAACTAATAATATTAACATTTTAGTCCTTAATTACATTAGCCATATTTCAAATGCCCAAGAGCCAGAAATTCTATGGTATTGTTTTTCTTAAGAATAGTTAGTAGCCTGCCACCCCTTCAGCCTTCCAAAGAACCCAGTATAGATGGACTCTTACTACCTAATTTTAAGTGAATTTCCATACCCTTTATAGAGATATTACTGGGTACTAAATAAATTGGTTTTGTAAAAATAACTTGACACGATTGTTATATCAGTATAATATATTAATATAGGATGGTATTAACAAATGCTTTTGCTTCACTCCTGGAGTTTTCTTCTGTATGAATATAACTGTATTAGTATAAAAATCTTGGCCATATTCACCTCCATTAATTATTTTTGTTCAGGAAGGAGTTACCTAATTTATAGGTTTGCTTTGGATGAGGACCTGAACATACTTTGCTATGGCTCTTTCCCTGGGAATCTATCTGCCTTCATAGAGCATATACTTTTAACTGTTCTAAGTCAAGTGATGTCGTCTGTGGCGGGGTTCCCACATGAGTCAGTTGCCACTGTAATTGAATAAGTCTTTCAGCCTCGGTAAGCCCACTAGACCAGATTTCTAATATCTACCTCACTAGTAATGATGGTGATTGTTTTTGTCTGTCCTATTCCTTATCTTTTAATTTCTTGAGAGCTCAAGTAAACAAGATGAAACAGGATAAGAATTTGTTTCTGAAAGAACTTGAACATCAAGGTGCTATTATTTAAAGTAATACTGCCTTTGCATGTCCCCGTCGCCTACTTGAAGAATATTTTTCTTTTGTACAAACTGCAAAGTGAAGTTTATTTATTTTTGAAGAGAACCTCCTTGTATGGAATTTTAAATATGTATTTATAAACTCAAATTCAACTCTTTAAGAAATATGAAATTACATTTTGTATTTTTCTAGGCTTGTGCAATATATAAACCTTTCATAAACTAAAAGCAGATTTCCACAGCAACATAGTTTATGAGATGCATTCTATAATGTCTTCAAAACTTTTATTAAGGGATGACTCTTGGCAAATAAAATCATTCAGTGGCATAATATGTAGAAGTCATTGTAATTGTGTATCATTTTAAAAAATAAAGCACCAAACATATTATTAATGATTTATTAAAATTGTATTTTATGAACCGATTAACCATTTGATTTGGAGAGGGGGATGAAGGGTGAAGGATTAGGAGGATACACTGAAAACAGTCAGGTCTCCTTTTACAATCCTTAAGCAATCATTTCCTATATTAAGTCCCATTATAAGGTATTTTGGTTGTACAAAATTGACACCAATGTTGGTAGTGTATTAAAACTTTTCTGTAATGCTTTGTAGACACATTAATATCATAGCTCTCATGATACATATTACATTTTTTTAGAACTAATGAGAAAGAAACAGACTTTGTGAAGGTGACATGGTTTTTGCAGAGAACAGTGTGTTTATAGGGAGATATCTATGACCTTCCTGTTTATATTAAAAATAAGACAACCTAACAAATGTATTTAGTTGGTTGCTTGATGTTTTGTGTGAAGGTGTGATGCTTTCTATGTGTGTATACATATTCTAAAATTATTCAAATGATTTCTACATCTATTTTCCCCCACTTTATCTCCTTGAAGGAATCACAGGAAACGTGTCCTTAGAATCAGAGCCCAGAGGACTTTTTTGGGCTTCTATAGTCAGAGTACTTTGGAAGCCCTAGAATGTTCTCTAGGCAGTTAAAGACTCAGAGAGCGATGTCTTCTGAAGCAATTAGAATCTGTCTGTTTCTTCTAATAAATCTTTCTTCCAAGAATTACTTGTTACTGATTATCAAGACAGGTGTTTATAGCTTTGTAGTCTCAACCCCATTCTGTTTGGCTAGACAAGTAGATCTGACATGCTGCTTAGACAAAATGAATTTGTTGAAACTTTTTTATTGAGAGACCACTTAGATAATGGGCCTACTCTAATTTTACATGACTTTTTTTTTAGCTCTTTTATTTTATACTGCATTTAAAACTTAATTTGGTGACTTATCAGTAAAAAACAAATTAACCAAATATTTGTCAAAACAGTTTTATTTCATATGCTATAAACAAAATATATCACTGAAACCTTTATGTTTCTAGTGCCTGAAGACAATTTAGAGAAGCAGGTAAGAAAGTACATTGGAATAAAATATGTGCTACTAAATATTCAATAATAATTGGCACAAACACAATGAGGCAGAAAAGCATATAATGAAATAATAGTTATGAGCTTCTAAAAATCAGAAAAACAAAAAAAATATTTCAATACATAGGTTAGTGGGGTTAGTGGTTAAACTATACAGGTTACAATTACAGCCAGAGTAATATGATACTCTCAAGGCTCACAAAGCTGCCCTTGGGATGTCTAAATCAAGGAAAAAATGCCCAAGCAAACCTGATTGATCTATATTTAACTTCTCATTACAACCACAGTATTCCTTGAGATATGTCAAATTTTTGTTTTTAAAAGTATATTATCTGACTTTGAAAGGCAACTAAGATGCCTGAAAGCTAGAAAAGTATTCAAGATTTTAAAATGTATTATTTCACTTTCCAGTGGAGCCAGGAAAGAAAATACTTTAGAAGGACCACATCAAAACATCAGGGGAACAGAATGCTTTCCACAGAAAATGAGGTACACTGAATTTTATAAAAGTAGTAGTTTTTTATTTATTCAGCTTTTTCTTACCCTCTGAAGACGTAGTGGTTTATACCTCCATAAATTGAGCAAGATCTAGCATAAATATTAAAGGTTATGTGGAATGGCCGAAGAGAAATAGTTGCTAACTTTAAATGCATACCTGGATGGTGTAGAAAGAGTACTTGTGATTTACTATTATGTATAAATTTAAAAAAATGTGCCATATTCAAATGTAGGAGAACTTTTCACTTTGAGGGCTTCTTAGCATATGGGAAACCTTTTTTTTAGGGAAATTTCTACCTTAGGTTTTTGGTTGGAGGCAAAAGTTGTGCCATGACTGAAGCCGAAAATGCCAGATACAATCTCCTCTTTCCTGCAACTAGACTGTGGCCAAAGAATGTGGGCTAACCTTCATATATAGAAGTCAATTCTTCAGAGAATTAGAAAAAATGATAGCATCATGTTTCCAGGAACAGCTGTGACCTGAGTGTAAGTTCCAAGAGGAAAACATAATACAAAGCAAACCAAGGAATAAAGCACACTATGCCAAAAGGAATAAAGAACTATGCCAAAGGAATACTGTAACTTAGAATGTGTTTATGACAGTCTTGTCTGTAAGGAATTAAACCAGAAACCTAGTGTGATTCTTAAAGAATAACTACCCCTAAATTGGGTACCTGTCCTATCAAGTATTTGAGTGACTGAGCCTCAAAACAGTACTCTGGCTTACAGACTTCGAAGAGCAGAAAGCAAAAGCTATACACTCCCCACACATCCACTTTAGATGTAGCCATGGAAGACAAGAGACAAACCAGATGACTCTCCCAGAGGTTGGAAGCAAGGGTCTGGAGCAGGGGCGTCAAATTCATTTTCACTGGGGTGAAGCTCATTTCCACATCAGCCTTGTGGTTGCCTTCAAATAGCCGAATATAATTTTAGGACTGTATAAATGCAACTATTCCTTAACAGTTAATCAAGAGCTCGGCACTGCTGCCAGGTAGGAACAGGGTGCCACCTGTATAAAACAAGGTGAAGGGCCAGATTCGGCCCTCGGGCCTTATGTTCGCCACCTGTGGTTTAGAGAATAAAGGACTGGGGAATTTGTCTTAGAGAACAGGCTCAGGGATTTCTCGAGATTTTCCTTCTAGGATTGCCTGTAGAATTCCACTATCACTATGACTCAGTGACAGCTGTTTCCCATCCATCTATTTGTATGATAAAAGACTGTGTTGTGCTTTTTTGGTCCCTCTTATATCATTGTAGAAGAAGGTACTAAAAACTTGTGGGTTTTTTTTTTTTTGGTAGACTAAGAAAGGAAGGAATCTATTATGAATCTGATGGAGAAAAATTTACATAGAAAATACGAACATTGAACTGAACACAGGAAGTAGGTAGAACTTTGTGTTTCCCTCTCCTGTGTGTATCAGATTATTTTCTAGGAGAACTGTCCCATGGGTACTTGGTAGCCATTGCTGACACAGATGGCTACCTGTAACCAGAGATTTTTGCCTCCTTTCATGAACTGCAGTTTCTTCTGGGGACATGCTATTGTTAAGAACAATTATTTCCAGCATCTCCCCTCCCCAAACCTTATCTATGACCAATGGAAGTATATGGAATCCTAGTTGTCATAAATGACTGAGGAGTAAAAACATTGAGTATCACTTTGAGGCCAATATGGTTAACAAGCTTGTGTACTTTCTTTGTCCTCCTCTCTGTTCTTTAATATTCAAGTTTACAGCAATGTTGAGGGCAAACCGGAAGTTCTATAGGGAAAGTGTAAAGCCGTGTGTCAACCTGAGGTCTTGAGTGACTGCCAAAATTATAGGTTTCCCCATCCTGTCATCAGTCAGAGGCACCAATACTGCTGTTTATCTGAATGCAAAAACAAATGTCTGCTGTCATAATTCACAAATATCGAGCTAACAATGACCTAATTAAAATGCCCTATAATACCTTAAAATAGAGACATGTAAAATAACTTATTATCCATATTAACAGCTGATGCTTATATTAAAATAGCCGTTGGCTAATAATATTGATAGCAGAGGATATACTATTTTTTCATAAATAATGGAGTACATTGTTAATATTATGCCCCCTTCTGCCAACTTTAAGTATTAGAAGTTCATAGAGTCTCTACAAGTATTGAAGAAAAAATGATTTCATATGGGAATTTGAACTTATATTTGATTTTGGGAGAAGATAGGGTAACAAATGTCTAGAAGTAGGGATCATTGAATCAGAAAAATGGTCACTGAGAAAGCAATTGAAAGCAGTGGAGTGAGTGCACAAAATAGAGCTTGAAAGAAAATTCAAGAAACCACTAAGATCTATATACCAAAATGGTACACCACAAGGGGAATGCACAGAAGGGTAGAAACTACTACCTATGTGGAATCTATTCCTAGAAATTACCACCTCTTAGGCAATGACTATTTCTGTGGGGATAATTACCTTTGCCAGCCCTCCACCGAGCACCTAGTGATGAATTTGGATCTGCTGTTGGTCAGCAAGGCCAGAAACCAGAAATTTAAGTAGGGCTTGAGGCAGGAAGGAAACAAGAATACTTCATTGTTCATCGACACCCATGACCTTCACAGAGAAACCTTGTGAGACAAATGGCCTCTGTTTCCCTCATACCAAAATGTACTTAAGTTCCTCTAATTAGCTAGATCTAATCTAGAAGCCCTTAAAATAGAGGTTTCTGGTAAAAATAGATTTCTAGCTATAGGCACAGAGGTTTTCAAATATTTCCTTATTCCTTTATTTATTTAATAAATATATCTGTTGCATCTTTTCCCCTTCAATCCTGAATTGGTGATTTGTGTTTTCTGTTTCTGATTGCATTTGATCATTTTCCTAGGGTTTATCAATTGTCATCAGTTTGTTCCTTTGTCAAAGAACAAACTCTTAACTTATTATTTGTCTTGTTAATCAGTAGTTATTTTGTAAAATGTCATTAATTATTGTTCTGGTTATTTACTATTCACATTTTTAAAAATTTACTTGGGTCTTCATTCTAATGTCTTAATTTTGAGGTTTGGGTCCTTATTTTTAAACTATTATCTTTTTGTAATATAAGCTGTGAATCTAGGAATTACCCTTTTAGCACAGCATTAGCTATATCCTACAAAGTTGATATGTCGTCTCTTTAATTACACTCGCTTTAAATATTTTACCACTTTGTGGTATCTTTTGTGACCCATGGGTTATGTTGCAGTGGTATTCTGCCTAGTTTTCAAATATTTGGTCACTTGGTAAATATTGATTTGTCATTCATTTTTAATATTTAAAAATTTTCATATGCTTTAAATATTTTCAAATATTTTCATAAGCATGTGATCTGTATTATGCATACTATGTGTGAACTTGAAAATAATGTGCTTTCTGCAGTTGATGAAGTTCTGATTTATAAATGACAGGTCAAGTTGGTTCATAGTCTTGTTTAAATCTCTATTTTTATTACATTTTTGTCTATTCCTTATTTTTTGAATGAATTAACAAGCTATCTTTCAGCTTATTATAGAAAGCAAAGGATTTAAGATAGTGGAATCAATTTTGAAAAAGAACAAGAAAGCTGGAGGACTTACCCTAGAAGATTTCAACAACTAAAACTACATGCATCCAGACAGTGTGATAGTTACATAATGACTGAGATACAAATCAATGAAACAGAATAAAGTGCCCATAAATAGATCTACACTTATACGGTTAATTGACTTTTTACAAATGTGCCAAAGCAATTAAGTAGAGAAAATATAATCTGTTCAAAAATGTTGCTAGAACAAATGGATATCTAATAGAAAAAAACAAACTGAAGTTTTATTTTTACATACACAGAAATTAATTTTAAATGGATATTGGCTTGCAATATATAAACTATAGCTCCTCAATTTCTAGAGGAAAAAGAATTTCATTGCATTAAACAGTTTTCTCAAAAATGGTATCAAAAGTACAAATTATACCTGAAATTAATAGATAAAACAGACATCATTAAGATCAAACCTTTTTATCTTTATAAGACACTTACTTAACATAAGAAAATAATAAATCAGAGACTAGCAGAATAATTTTATATCCAAATATTTATCATCTGGAATCTATAAGGAATTCTATAATAAAAATATATCTAACCCAATAAAAATATTACCAAAATCTTTAAACAGAGATCTCATAAAAGTAGATAAATGTTGTATAAACCAAGAAGAAATTCTCATCCTCATTGGTCATCACAGATACACAAACTGAAACTACAGTGAGACCTACACATACACACACAGACACACAAACAATGAAAGTAAAAAAGACTGATTACAATTACATTGTAATTTGGGCAAGTCTGTGGAGACACTGCTAATGGGGATTCGGAATAGGATAGCCAGTTAGGGAAACAATATGGCAGATATTTACCATACGACATGACCATTACAGTTCTAGCTAATTCTCTAAGAAAAATAAAATATATGTCCATACAAAAATGTGTACACTAATATTCATATTAGAATATTATGAAAGCAACCCAAAATCTCCATCAAATACTGGGTAAATAACTACACTGATACATATTCATACCATAAAATTCTACTGAGCAATAAAAGGTAATAGAGTATTAATACAATCAACAATATAGATGAAAATATTTGAAAATATTTGGAAAATGAAAGAAGACAAAAATGACAATGTACAGTGAATGACATTCTAAGAAAGTCAAAACTATAGTGACAGAGAGAAGATCGATGGGCTGGGTCTTTGGAAAGGAGGTTCATTAAGGAAAGGGAAGAGAAAGCCTTCTATGGTGTAGAACAATATTTAGCTATATTGGTAATTGCTCAACTGTTTACAATGACCAAATTCAATACTTTACATATAAAATTGGTAAATGTTATTGTATGTAAATAATATTTTAACAAACAAAAGGAGGACAAAAACCCAAAAGATCAATATATTTCTTCACATTAAGCAGAATGGGTATAAAAAATAGCAATACCTGATAGAAAGGTATACTCGTTAATGGAAGAGACTTACAGTTACCACAAAATAAGAGTGAAAACATAAAATATGTTTTATTGTTTGTATATTTGTTATATATATTGTTTTATATATTTTCTACATTTTAATATTATTTTATACCTCTATATACATATCATCACATAGCTTCAGATTGGGAACAAATAAGGAATATCATTATTACCATCTTTAATCTCTTTTATTACTCTGCAGACCAAAAGGTTAAGCAAAAGAAATAAAAGAATATGAATTAGAAGGAAAACATAAAATTGTTTGTAGATTTAATGGCTAAATCCATAGGAAATACAAAACAATGTATAAACTATAAGATAAATAAGTGAGTTTATCAAGGTCATTGTATGAAAGGTCAACATGCAAAATGCAATTGAAAATTTTTGTTTTTAAAATATTTTGGAAGTATTTATTTTTAAATTTTTTAAATTATGTTTTATTGATTATGCTATTATAGCTGCCCCAATTTTTCCCCCTGTGATCCCTCCAGCCAGAACCCTCCCCCAGTCCTTCAGGCAGTCCACACACCACTGTTCATGTCCATAGGACTGGTGCAGGTTCTTTGGCTAGTCCATTTCCTGTATTGTATTTTACACCCCATGGCTATTCCGTTACTAGCTACTTATACTTCTTAATCCCCTGACTTCTTAGATCATTTCCACATATCTCCCTCTCATCAGGCAACTATCAAACTGTCCCTGTGTCAGGATTCTCTCTCTGTTATTCTTTTTGCCTAGTTTGTTTTTATATTCAATTGTTGACAGATATTTGTTGCCGTTGTATTGTTCATAGTTTTGGTCTTTTTCTTATATAAGTCTCTTTAACATTTTATATAATAATGATTTAGTGATGATGAACTCCTTTAGTTTTTTCTTGTCTGGGAAACTCTTTATTTGCCCTTCTATTCTAAATATCTTTGCTGAGTAGAGTATTCTGGGCAGTAGGACCTGGCTCATCATGTTTTTGAGTATTTCTTGCCAATCCATCCTAGCCTAAAAAATTTCTTTTGAGAAATCAGCTGACAATCTTATGGGAATTACCCTGTAGGTAACTAACTGCCTTTCTCTTGCTGCTTTTAAGATTCTTTCTTTATCTTTAACTTTTGGGATTTTAAATATGATGTGTATTGGTGTGGGCCTATTTGAATCCATCCTGTTTGGGACTCTCTACGCTTCCTGGACTTGCATGTCTATTTCCTTCACCAAATTAGGGAAGTACTTCTCATTTATTCTCTCAAATAGGTTTCCAATTTCTTGTCTTCTCTTGTCCTTCTGCTATCGCTTTAATATGAATGTTGGACCTCTTGAAGTTGTCCCAGAGTCTGCTTACCCTATCCTCATTTCTTTGTATTCTTTTTTCTTCTTGTCATTCTGATTGATTGTTTTGTTTCCTTATATTCCAAATTCCTGATATGATTCTCAGCTTCATCCACCCTACTGTTGATTCTCTGTAAATTGTTCTTTATTTCAATTAGTGTATCCACCATTTCTGACTGGATCTTTTAAATGTTGTGGAGGTCCTCACTAAGTTCCTTAATCATCCTTATAAACGGTGTTGTGAATCCTGCATCTGATAAATTGCTTATCTCCATTTTGTTTAGTTCTTTTCCTGGAATTTGATCTGTTCTTTCATTTGAGCCATATTTCCTTGTCTCCTCATTTTGGCAGCCTCCCTGCATTTGTTTCTATGTATTAGGTAGAGATGCTATGGCTATCTGTCTTGGTAGTATGGCCCAATATAATAGGTATCCTGTAGAATCCAGTGGCATCGCCTTCCCTATCACCCAAGCTGGATTTTCTGGTGTACCCTTCATGTGGGCTGAGTTCACTCTCTTCTTGTAGTTGAGCCTTGACTGCTCTTGGTGGTCAATGGGAGGAATTTACTCAGGCCAGTCAGCTGCAATGACTGGCTGTGACCACTGACCACTAACCTCTGCCTCCTGTGGAGGATCAGCTGTGCAGGGTTTGCAGGGTGGTGGTGCTTCAGTGTGGTCTGTAGCTGTCCACTGGATGTGCATGTTCTGCAGTTTTCAAGGTGGTGCCAGTCAAGGGCCAGCCCCACTTGTGTTCTGCCTAGGGGCACCCTGTGTGAGCTATAAAGCAGTCTGAGATGGCTGCTACTTGCACTGGTCTTAGAGATTCCCAGGTGAAACCAAGCTGTGTATCTAGGCTGGCTGCTGCTAGTGCCAGGTCTGGGGCCACTTAGTGGCTGAGAGCCTACTGAGGAAGCTGTTGCTTGTTTGAAAAGACTTAGGAAGTTCTGAAGCATGAGCCAATGCCAACCATTCATATGGAATAGTTAACAGTTTGGGTGGGCCCATAAACTGGGTGGGAGGGAGTCTCAGGGAATCTATAGGGTGAGGCAAACTATGTTAGTCAGGTTGATGGAGTCTCAGATATGGCACCCGCTTGCCGGTGCTATGGCACTGTGCGAGGAGGGCTAAGAAAATGGACACGAACCTCTGTCGGGCTTTTTCTCAGTGAGAAAACTCTACTCCAGCTTCTGCCTTGATGTCAGAAAACTTCAGTTCCTCCTTCTGTGCCACTGGTGCCTTTCAAGCTGCTACCCAAGTGTAGGAGCTCAGAGGCAGTGATTTTGAGTAAGTCTGTGTGAATTCTTTAAGGGGAACTGCTCGGGACTCCATAAGTTTCTTCTACCTGTTCAATCCCTCTGGCTTTTGCAGTTGAAAGTTATGGAGACTTATTTTTTTTGGCACTGGAACTCTGGGCTGGGGGCTAGTGTGGTGCTAGGACTCCTCACTCTCAAAAAATCCCTCTGAATTTTTATCTACCACATGTGGATATGGGACCACACATTCCTCATCTCTGCTCCTCCTACCAGTTTGGATGGATGTGGTTTCTTTAATTCCATAGTTGTCAGATTTCCACTCAACTCAGTTTCTGACAGTTCTGAGCAATAGTTGTTCTATATTTAGTTGTGATTTTGATATGGTTGTGCAAGGAGGTTTTTACCTATGCCACCATCTTTGAAAGTGTCTTGATCAGCCAAAGTGAAGTAACCTTATATATCTTAACTACTCCTTCTCACTACTAAAAACAAAAACAAAAACCTGAACATAATACAACATACAAACTTAGAAAGGATCTCAAAAGTTACAATATAGACAACAGTCGAAGCATCTTGAGACCCTAAGGAAGACACAGAGGTGAGGTCCCTGTTTTCCTTTTGTCTCCCATATATCCTAGACAGGACATTGCCAAAGCCTCTAACGTGGAACCACCAACAGCTACAAGGGTGGGGTGGGTAGGAATAACCCAAGAAAAGCTTGTTCTTTCGTTGCCAAAGCTCCAGGAAAAAGATAACCTAACAACAGAATACCATTTTCTCAATACCCGCCCTCCTCCAACCTAACACTAAGGGTAAAAACATGCCATTCTCCTATGGTTCCGGTGGAGCTGAGGCGATCTCCCACCCTACCCACCTGCAGGTGGAAGCATGTAACTGTGCTCTCTTTCCCCCACTGGCAGGCATTGGCAGAATGGAGCAAGAGCTACTTTTCTGTTCCTGAGCAACCATCACTCCAATTTGCCCACCTGATTGAATCATCTGGGCAAGCAAAGAGATCAATATCCATCTTCCGGCCAGTGGAAATTAGCTACGGCCTTAGTGTTGGAAAGCAGGGGTGTCAAACTCATTTTCACTGGGAGCCACATCAGCCTCGCAGTTGCCTTCAAGGGGCCAAAATAATTTTAGGACTGTATAAATGCAACTGCTCCTTAACTGTTAAGGAGTTGAATTTACATTTTGCCCTTTAAAGGCAACTTTGAGGCTGATGTAGTCCATGTGAAAATTAGTTTGACAACCCTGACTTAAAGGAAAGTTGATCTTCCATCCACTGCCCAATTCCCCTGAGACAGTGTTAGCAGGGCTCACCTGGGAGCCGGTTTTTATCTCCCACCCAGCAGAAGCAGCAGGTGCTCTTATTCCTCTTCCAAAGCAGATTCAGCACAACTGAACAGGGATTTGATATTCTACTCCCTGCCAGGCAAAAGCAGGAGTGTTCTGATTTGCCTGCAGGTGTAGTGTTAATGAGGAAGTTCCAATAGTGAGCTGAATCCCCACCCAGCAGCCATGAGACAAAGGATGAGGTAGAAGGTAGAAGGAGTGCTTTGCTTCCACTCTTCTCTCTTTATCAGTAGCGCATTGTGGGAAGCTGAGCTTCAGCAGGCTTCCTGCGGCAACACAGTGTGTGAGTCAGCCTTTCACATCCCACTTCCTAAAATAGAGGATAAAACGAAAGTCACGGTTTATAATATAACATCAAGTGCTTCAAGATACAATTGGAAATACCTCCTCATACCAAGAACTAGGAATATCACACCATGACTTAGAAAGGTAATCAACTAATGCCAACACCAAATTAAATCAAATATTCGAGTTATCTAGAAAGAAAACATTTATCTTAAAAAGTTTCTAAAAGGTGATTACAAATTCCCTTGAAACAACTTAAAAAAAACTTGAAAAAATCACAACAAAGACATATCAGTTGTAAAAAAAGAAGTAAATGAAATTTATAAAACTGAAAATCTAATATCTGAAATTAAGGTAAAGGACCTAAAAGAAAATAAGCTTTTTACACTCTATTGGAAGTGGTAAAACATTACTAAATGTAGACTACAGTAAGTTATATATGTATATTGTAGTATCTAAAGAAACAATAGGTAACCATACAAAGCAATGTATTTATGAATATTATTAAAAATCAGTATAAAATCTTTAAAATGTTGATGTAATTCACAGGAAATTAAGAAAACCCATATAGAAAGATGAGATAGAAAGGATAAAAATGAGACACAGAAAATAATAAATGGCAGACTAAAGCACTGACATAATGTCAAATAATTCGAAAGTAAAGAATGGAACTATATATACCATGCGAACATGAATCAAAGGCAAAACTAGGAGTGGTCATATTAACATCAGAAAATGTAAGGTTCAATAGAACTTTCACAGGTCCTTCCCCAGGCAGTGGGGCCAGGATCTGGTAGCTGGTGCTGAAAGAGAAAACCCTGGGCTGCATCCTTGCCCTGGGACTCTGCCAGTGGCAGCTGTCACTAGTGGCACAGAGGGGGAAAAAATGTATGGTTCAAAGGAAAAAAAATAATAGAAAAGAAGAAAACTATTACATAAAAATAAAAGAATCAACCTACCAGGAAGGCATACCAATCCTAAATTTATAAGGACAATATAACAAGGCCTCAAAATGCATGAAGCAAAAACTGATAGAGCGGAAGGATAATAGACAAATGCAAAATTATAGTTGGAGATGTCAATACCCCCTATCTGCACCTGATAGGACTGAAACAAAGAATATCAGCAAGGATATAGGACAGAACAACACCATTAACCAATAAAACCTAATCAACACTTACAGAATGCTTCTCCCAACAACACAGAATACACTTCCTTTTCAAGTATCTGTGGGACATATACAATGATATTCTGGGTCATATACAGAACCCCAGTAAATTTTTTAAAAATGATGTAACATGTAATATATAATCTTACTATAATGCACTCAACTGAGAAATCAGCAGTGAAATCTTATAACATTTGGTAATTAAATAACACACTTGGGAATAATGAATAGATCAGTGAAGGAATGTGAATGGAAATATTAAAAATACATTGAACTGAATTACAATGAAAATACAACATATCAAATTAATGGAATGCAGCTAAAGCAGTGTGAGGGATATTTATAGTACTAAGTACTGATAGTGGAAAAAAATATCAGATTAATAATTTAAGTCCTTACCTTAAAAAACTAGAAAAAGAAGAGCAGAATTAACCTACAGATGGGAGAATGGAGGAAAACACAAAAAGTAAGAACTGAAATCAATGGAATTGAAAGTAGGAAAACAATTTAAAAAATCAATAAAGCAAAGAGCTAGTTCTACAAAAAAAGTAATAAAATTAGTAAAGCTCTAGCACTTCTGTCAAACACAAGAAAATACAAATTTCCAACATCATAAATGAAATAGGGGATATCACTACATACTTTTCAGCCATTAAAATAAAATAAAAGAACACAATTAGCAACTTTATGCTCATGAATCTGACAACCTTGATTTGGACTAGTTCTTAAACTAGAAAGTAGCCAAACTCGACCAAGATGAAATGGATCATCTGAATAGTCCTAACAAACATGGCAAACTAGCATCAGTTTTAAAAATTCTCACTCTGATAAGAAGAGGAAGGAATTATTTCCAGTTCATTTTATAAAGAAAGTATTACCCTGAATATCAAACCAAAACAGACAGTTAAAAGACAAACAAACAAACAAATGAGATTTGGGGTGGGGAGCAATGAAAAAGAGAAAAAGTAAATTACAGACTTAGAAAATGCTTAATAAAATAAAGATTCACTAAAAAAATCCAGCTATTTATAAAAGTAACCATACAAAATGACCAAGTGGGATTCAATCCAGGTGTGTAAAGCTTGGTCAGCATTCAAAATTAATGAATGCAGTCTACCGTATCAATAGGCATAAAAGGAAAAATTAAACAGTTTTACTAACTGATACATGATAAGCATTTGTCAAATCCAAAACCCATTCATGACAAACTCTCAGCAAACTAGGAATAGTAGAGGCAAATTTCCTCAACTTGTTCAAGAACATAAAAATCCTATAGCTAGCATCATACTTAATTTTGTAAGACTTAATGTTTTTCCCCTAAAATAAAGAACAGTGTACCTTCTTTCACCACTTTTTTTCAATTTAATACTTGAATTGTAGCCATTGCAAGATGGGACGTAAAAGACATAAAAGGCAGTCATGTCGTAAAGAAGAAGTAAAGCTCTAGCTGCAGATGACATGATTTTCTATATAGAAAATCTCAAAAAATATTAAAAACCAAATCAAACAAAAAACCCCAAATCTCCTAAAACTAATAAGTCTAGCAACTTCACAAGATATAAGATAACACACAAAAATCAATTACACTTCAATATATAATCCTAAAAATGCACATGTGGGAAGCAAATTTAAAATCTTAATACCATTTGTAATCACTCCAAAAACAATAAAATACTTAGGTATATACTTAATAAACATATACAGGATTTGTATGCTGAAAATTACAAAATGCTAATGAAATCAAAGAAGCTTTAAATAAATGGAGCAACATACCATATTCATAGACTGCAAGACAACATAGCGAAGATATCTATTCTCTTCAAAATTGTCTATATGTTTTATATTGTTTAGTACTATGAAATTTTTAAGAATGTTTTAGTAGACACAAACAAGCTTATTTAAATATATAAGGAAAAGACATAAACCCTAGGATAAATAAATTTTTTTGAAATAAATGAATGACTCTGATATTTAAAACTATAATATAGTTGCAGGAATCAAAACAATGTAGTATTAAAACCATACACACATATCTGAATGGAAATGTATAGAAAACCCAGAAGTGTACTCACACAAATAGCTCCACCAATTTTGACAAAGGTATAAAAGTAATGGAGGAAGGAATGGTGCTGGAGCAGCTGGTATCCACAGGCCTGCAGGCAGGCATTCATGCAAAAATATACATATATACATGTGTACATACATTCACATGTAAATACTAACCTTGATCCAAAACCCACACCTTATACAAACATTAACTCAAAATGTATTATCGACTCTAATATAAACTTATAAAACTTATTTTTAATGCAGGACTAAATCTTTGTAATATAAAGCTAGGTAAATGGTTAGCTCTGACACCAAAGCCTTACTCTATAAAAAGCTCTGTTTGTAGGATGAGAAGAAAAGCTAAAGACTGGTAAGATTTATACACCACATATCTGATAAAAAAATAGTAGAACCCAAAAGTAAAAAAGCAAACAATCCAATTAAAAAAAATGAACAAAAGACATACACTGAGATTGGACTGAAGAGTATAGACAGATAGTGAATAATTCCACAAAAATATTAAACATCATTATTCACTAGGGAAATGCAAATTACATCACAGTGAGATATTACTATATACCTATCAGAATGACTAGAATAAAAATAGTGACAAAACTAAATGCTTGCAAGGATGCAAAGGAACTGAGTCACTCATGCGTTGCTGGCAGGAATATAAAATGATACAGCCACCTAAAAAGCAGTTTGGTAAATTCTGTAAACATGTAAATATCATATAACCCAGCAATTATACTGTTGGTTATTCATCTCAGAAAATGAAAATGCAGGTTTACACAAAAACACGTATACCAATGTTCATAGCATTTTTATTTGCAATAACATAAAATGGGAAATAATCCAGACATCCTTCCATGTGTTAATGGTTAAACAATGGTAGCATATCCCCACCAAGTAATGCTACTGAAGCAATAAGAGGGAATACATTACTGATACATGCAGCAACCAGGGTGAACCTGAGGGAAATCATGCTAAATGACATACAAGGTAACGTAAGAATGTATGCTATATGATTCTATTAATGGCCTTCTTAAAAATGAAAAATATTCATATAGAAGAGATTATTTGTTGCCAAGAGCAAAGAGTGAGAGTAAGAAAGGAAGTGGGTCTGGTCATAAAAGGACAATATCCAAAGCCAAAAAGTATGTATTGTATATTTCATATACCTAATGTTCAAGAAGAAGGAAAATTCACTTACTGTTTAGAATTTAGGGTAGGGTGTGCTTAGTGACATTGGAGGAGCAGGAGGGGATTTCTGGTGTTCAGATAATGATTTGACTTTTATTCTGAGTGTGGTTATATTTACTTGATGTAATTCATTTGGGATAATTCATCAAGTTGTACACATGCATGGGGACATTTTTGTATATCTGTTGGACTTCAACAAAAGCAGTTTCAGTATAAAAGTACCATAATTATGTAACTGAATAGTTAAAATAACTATCAAATAGATATCAGTTCATAAATAAATAATTGAGCTTCTTAATATTATATAATTCATCAAACTATGTGAGTGCTCACACACACACTTTATTTCATAGTCCTGGTTGTACTGTACATTGGTTAAACTTTATCCTAGAAAATCTACATGACTTTGGATAACTTAAAATCTTTAAATTTTGTTTCTTATTTTTAAAAAAGAAGTAGGTTGACACTCTAAAGTTCTCATCACTCATAAGCTGTTTGCAAAGCACATTATGTTTATACAAGCTGTTTAGAATTAAATTATATATTTAAGTCACTTTACAGACTAAAATTTTACATACATAAGTACAATTGAAATGTCCTTATTTTTAAATGCATTTTATTACATAACGTGTTACCTCCCTTGCAAATTTGATTTAAAGGAAATATTTATGTCCCCCATCGTGAAAGAACCATGAACCACACATCAGCCATCTTGATGTAATCACTTTAGTTTTACTTCTGGCATAAAGCAGCTTTGTAACCTTAAATCAGTCACAAAAACTTTTTTTTTTGCCTCAGATACCTAATTCTTCAAATAAATAATACAATCCCTGCCACCTCAGATGGTTTATGTGTGGATTAAACGAGAAAGCATAAATAATTTCAAATTGGTAGGGTAGTATATGCATGCAAATGAAGTTACTATTATTACCATCATTATCATAATTATCACATGTTTTGTTTTGCTTATTTTCTAGTGTTTGGGTAAGATAGTTTGTTAATTTCATTGGGGTAACTAGTTAATGGCATTATATAAATTTCAAGTGTATAACTTTATAATACAAATTTTGTATACTTCATTGTGTCCTCACCGCCCAGAAGCTAGTCTCTTTCCATCTTCATGTATATTTGATTCTCTTCACCCTCTCTGTCCTCACTGCACCCTCTTCCTCTCTAGTGACCACCAGTCGTTTGCTTTATTTCTTCATTTGTTGCTTTTTGTTTTATATCCTATATGTATGAAATCATACAGTTCATATCCATTTCCATCTGACTTACAGGTTTTCATAAAATTTTCTTGAAATGGAATTGTTCCAAGAATATTAAAAGTGAGAAATGATTGTATGAGTTTGTATGTGTTTATACATGTTTTGTACTTGTTTTCCAGATTGTAAAATATTGTATTTTTCCCTTTCCTCTAAAGGCAACCCTAACTTAAATTTTTCATAATGTCTTTGCTTTTCTTTACTGTTGAATTATATATGGATATATTTCTAAGTAACCTATTATTTAGTTTTTCACTTTTAAAAATTTTATATAAAATGGTTCATTCTATATATGTTTTTCTAACTATAACAGGTTGCAGAGCATAAGTCCCCTGAAAATAGGAGAGCAACCCCCACAATCCTTGACTTGGGGAGGGTGACATTGCATTTAAAATGCATTGTATGACAATGGTAAGTTAATAGCTGTGCCTTCCTAAGGGGAAGAAGGCTGCCATCCAGGGCAAATTGTGTAGGTGACTGAAAACATTCGATGGCTCCTGACTTGGGCAGGGGAATTCAACAGGCAGTGGGTGACCAGCCCGGACGTCTATGCCTTATTGGGAACTTTTACCCCGACTAAAAATGGCAGCCAAAAGAGGGTAAAAGATACTGGGGAACTGGCAAAAATGGTGGACACTAGCCATAGGGAGGACTGGATATGAGGTAAGGCAGAAAGTTCCAGGTCTGTCATTTAAATGAGGGAAGCCTGAGAGGGGAGAAGCCACATGGTCTGGAGTAAGAGATGAGGGCTGCAGGAGTCACGTAGAGTGCCACAAGGTTTGGCTGAGGGAGGACT
>PVKM010002202.1:0-67404 GCA_004027735.1 Carollia perspicillata | reverse complement strand
TCTGAACTCCTAGAATATTTCTCTTTTTTAAAATATTGTATTTATTTATTTTTAGAGAGAGGGGAAGGGAGGGACAAAGAGAGGGAGAGAAACATTGATGTGTGTTTGCCTCTTGAGTGTCCCCTACTAGGGACCTGGCCCACAACCCAAGCATGTGCCTTGACTGGGAATCATTTCAGTGACCCTTTGGTTCACAGGCCAGCACTCAATCCACTGAGCCATACCAGCCAGGGCATGAATTCCTAGAACATTTCAAAACCAAAAGTTTTGGCCATTTAGGTGATATATTAGGGTTGCCACTCTAACACAAGTCACAAACACTGTAGTTTAAAGAAGATGGAATTTTATTTCTTTCTAAGGTAATGTCCAAGTCAGTAGGATGGCTCTGCTCTGTGTGATGATTTAGAGATTTAAACTCCCCCACATCTTATTACTCTGCCATTCTCAGAACATCATTCTCAGCCCCATGGGCGAAGATCTGGAAGTTGACATATTTGTTTTCCAACCTGAAAGAATGAAAGAGAGAGACAGTTCTATGTAGCATTTTCTTTTAAATTATAATGTGTGATATGTCCGTATGTATGTATGGTGTGCATGTGTATACATGTGAGTTTGTGTATGTAAAGTGTTAACATTAGTTATTTCTGGTAGGTAGTATTACAAGTGATTTTTAATCTTTATTATCTTACTCTTCTACATATATATATGTTAGACAGTATATCTTTTAAACAAGACAACTGTAAATACAAGTCCCACCCCCCAAAAAAAGGGAAAGAAAAAGAAAGCACATTTTGAATTTTAAATGAATTGGAAAAAACAATGATCTCTTAAACAACAATTTTAAACTTTAATACTTATGTTGCCATGTTATTATCTTTCAAAAGATAATCAAGCAAATCAGGTGTTTGACATTGTAGAGTCAAACGCTCCCACCGTGACTAATTTTCTATGATTTTGACTGGTTATTTTGAAATTTAACAAATGACACTTAAGTTCAGAAGCTGAGAGAAGAAAGGGGAAAGTATAATGGAAAGTGGACAAAACCGCATAGAAGAGATGGCAGAGAAACAGGGCAAGGGTGTGAATTCAGAGAAGAATGAAGATCAGTAACAATGATCAGCAGGTAGGAAAAAACTTCTAGGGAAGGCATGGAAAATTTATCAGGGAACGTCCAGCCAAGATGGAGGTGTAGATAGATACACTTTGCCTCATCCCTCAACCAAAAGAAGGACAACAACAAATTTATAAACAAAAAATAACCAAACTGCCAGAAAATCAAACTGTATGGAAGTCTGACAACCAAGGAATTAAAGAAGGAACACTCATTTAGACCCGTAATCTAAATGGGGTGGAGATGGGCAGCTGGGATGGAGAGGATGCACAGCAAGGTGGCAGCTGGAGGACCAGGCAGGCAAGGTGGAGGCTGGTGGACCAGTTGGTACCTACATTTGTATGTAGAAAACCAGGAGGAACAACTGGGGAGCGAGACAGACTGAGCAACCCAGGGTTCCAGTGTGGAGGAAATAAAGCCTCAAAACTTCTGACTATAAAAAGCTGTGGGGGTCCCTGGCTGGTGTAGGTCAGTGAACTGAGTGCAGGCTGTGAACCAAAGGGTCACCAGTTCAATTCCCAGTCAGGGCACATGCCTGGATTGCAGGCCAGGTCCTCAGTGGGGGCCACCTGAGAGGCAACCGCACATTGATGTTTCTCTCTCTCTTTCTCCCTCCCTTCCCCTCTCTCTAAAAATAAATCAATAAAATATTTTTTAAAAAAGCTGTGGGTTTGTGGCAAAGGGAGAAATTCCCAGCTCCAAAGGAGAGCTCCTTGGGGAGACCCACAGCGTTCTAGAACATACGCAAACTCACCCACCAGGAAATCAGCACCAGAAGGGCCCGATTTGCTTATGAGTAGCAGGAGAAGAGACTGAAAGCTGGCAGAGAGCAGAGCAAGGGGCACTGTTCTCTCTCAGACCCCTAACACACATACATTGCCACAACTCAGTGATGTGGGTTGTTCATAATCTTGATCTTCTTTTTCTTAAATAAGTCTCTTTAACATCTCATATATTAATGGTTGGGTGGTGATAAACTCCTTTAGATTTTTTCTTGTCTGGGAAGCTCTCTATCTGCCCTTTGATTCTAAATAATAGCTTTTCTGAGTAGAGCAACTTGACTGTATGTCCCTGCTTTTCATGACTTTGACTATTTCTTGCAAATCCTGTTGAGTCTGCAAAATTTCTTTTGAGATATCAGCTGACAGTCTTATGGAATTTCCCTTGTAGGTAACTAACTTCTTTTCTCTTCCTGCTTTTAAGATTCTCTCTTTATCTGTAAACTTTGACATTTTAATTATGATGTGTCTTGCAGTGCCTCTTTGCATCCATCTTGTTTGGGACTCTCTGTTTCCTGCACTTGTATGTCTATTACCTTCATCAAATTAGGAAAGTTTTCTTTCACTATTTTTTTAAATTTCCAATTTCTTGCTCTTTCTCTTCTCCTTTTGTCACCCCTATGAAGTGAATTTTGGATTTCTCAAAGTTATCCCAGAGGTTGCTTATACCATTCCAATTTCTTTTTTTGGATTCTTTTTTCTTCTTGTTGTTCTGATTTGTTGTTTTTTGTTCCTTATGTTGCAAATCATTGACTTGATTCTCAGCTTTTTCCACTCTACTGTTCCCTGTGAATTTTTCTTTATTTCAATTATTATATCCTTCATTTCTGACTGGATCTTTTTTATGTTGTTGAGGTCCTCACTAAGTTTCTTGAGCATCTTTATTGACAGTGTTTTGAACTCTGCATCTGATAGATCGCTTATCTCCATTTTGTTTGGCTCTTTTTTCTGGAGTTTGATCTATTCTTTTATTTGGGCCATGTTTCTTTGTCTCTTCATGTTGGCAGCCTCCCTGTGTTTGTTTCTATGTATTAGGTAGAGCTGCTTTGAGTCCATGTCTTGTTAGTGTGGCCTAATATAGTAAGGTGTCCTGTAGGGTCCAGTGGCAGAGCCTCCCCTATCACCCAGGCTGGATACTCAAGGTGCACCCTTCTTGTGGGCAGAGTATACCCTCCTCTTATAGTTGAGCCTTGGTTGCTATTGGTAGGTTAATGGGAGGTATTTATCCAGGCCACTCAGCTACAAGGACTAGCTGTGACCACTGACCACCAACCTCAGCCCTCTGTGAAGTATAAGCTGTACAGGGGCAGTGTAGTGGGGGCTCTGATTTGGTCTGTAGCTGTCCACTGTATGCACTGGCCCTGGGGTTTCCTGGGTGGTGGAGGCCAAGGTCAGCCCCTACCTGTGTTTTGCATGGGGCACCCTTCCTGAGCTATAAAACATTCTGAGATGGCTGCTATTTGTGCTAGGTTTGGAGATTCCCAGGCAAAGCCAAGCTGTGAACCTGAGCTGGATGCTGCTAGTTTTGGGCCTGAGGTTCACTGGAGCCAGCTGTGGCTTGTTTGATAGGATTTAGGAAGTCATGAAGCATGAACCCAAACCAGCCAAATTCATATGGAAAAGCAGCTTTGGTGGGCTGGTAAGTTGGGTAGGGTGGAGTCTCTGGAAGGATCTCCAAGGCGGGTCAAACAGTGTTAGCCAAGTTGATGGAGTCTCAGACATGGTACCAGCTATCTAGCTCTGTTCAGGGAGGGATTAGAAAAGGGACAATGGCCTCTGCTTGCCTTGATATCAGATACTTCAGCATCTCCCTATTTACCACTGGTTCTTTTCAATATGCTACCTGGTTGCTGGAGCTCAGTGAGTGAATCTGAGTAGGTGAGTCTGTGTGTGTGTTCTTCAAGAGGAACTGCTTGCAGCTCCAGTAGTTTCTTTCACTGACTCAACCCAGTAGACTTTACAGACAGAAGTTGTGGGAACTTACCTTCCTGGCACTGGAACTCTGGGCTGGGTGGCCCTGTGTGGGACTGGGACTCCTCACTCCCAAGATATCCCTGTCAAATTTTTAGCTACCACAGGTGAGTGCGGGACCAGCCCATTCTGCATGTGGGCCCCTCCTACCAATCTGGATGGATGTGTTTTCTTTAATTCCATAGTTGTCAGACATCCATTCAACTTGGTTTCATAGTTGTTAGACTTCCATTCAACTCTATCTCTGATGGTTCTAAGTGATAGTTGGTTTATATTTTAGTTTTAATTTTGATGTGGTTGATATATCTGTTCATTCTTTTTCTCTTTTTTCATTTTTATTCTCCTCAAACTTGTTATAAAAATTTTCAAACATAGAGAAAAGTTTAAAGAATAGAACAATGAATAATTGTGTAACCACTAAGATTCATCAGCTGTTATATATTAGAATCTTAGGAGAATAAAAACTTTATTGGTTGAACATATGAATGGTTAAAATAAAAAATGAAAACCTAAAAACAATATCATGCATCTTTTTAGTTCTTGTTATTGATATTATTGATATCAAATTGACTTATTGTAATATCTCTGAAGGACCACCACAACTAAATCTAGACTGGAGAAATATCGACTCATAGATCAGTCTCTAATGAGTGTCCAGCATACTCCTTATTAACACTCTTTCTCTGTTCATTTTGTTATTTCTTTTTAAATCTCCTTCTTTATATTTCTGTGTGCCACAATAATAACATTTAGTAAAATAATTATTTACCAAATAATTATCAATTTAAATAAATGTTGTTTACATGCAAAAAATCAATTAATTGCATTCTATAATAGGGAGAAGTTTATTGTTTTTGTGGTTAGTTTGCCTTGTGTTACATGGAGTGTATTTCATGAATACATAAATAAAATCCACATGTCTTTTACAAATCACTCTTTCATTGTATTTTTTGGAAATAAATTGCCACAGCAGCCATACAGATATTCATTAAATATTGAATGTTTTCTTCTTGTTGTTGTTGTTCTCATAGTAGACTTGAGAGAATTTAGTTTGGAATAGTAAGAACTTGGTATACATATTAAATTAGTATTAATTTACCACCAATGTCATTTTAATTAAATATTTTAAATTCAGCAGATCTAGATATATTATATAAAATATAGGATTTCCAGTTAAATCTGAATTTCAGATAAATAAAAAATAATTATTTTTGTATAACAGTGTCCCAAATGTTACATGAGACATATATTAAAATAATTACTCACTGTTAAAGTAAAATATGATTTTTTGACATTTTTTAAATTTAATTGTTGTTCAAGTACAGTTTCCTCTTTTATTCCCACCCCAGCCAACACCTCCAGCCCTCTCCACCTCCCTCCCATTTCCAAGCCCCCCCTAATTTTTGCCCATGTGTCCTTTATGCTCGTTAAAAAGTATAAAATTTAAATTTAATGGGACATCTTATATTTTTCTTTGCTAACTTAGACAACATAACATATAACATATGTTATATGAACACATGAACATAACATATAAAATGCTTAGTTGCCTAGTTTTATAGTTGGTTTTATTTTTTGGATTTTAGATTTTTTTCCAGGCTTGTAGTTAAGACAAAATATTTTGCAAGTTGTAGCTCTTTGATATGTTGAAAAAATAAATTTGCCACCATCACTGAAGAAGATAACAAAGATTTTAAAATACTACTCAACCATATACAATATTTTAATTTTACTTTAACTCATTAATTGCATTTTTTCTCCTAAGTGCAAATTAATACATGCTCAATGAAAATTAATAGCACACCTAAAAATAAAGAAAGTCACAAACACACTACTTTCTATTAAACTTATTACCTTCCAAAATAAAGCTCTTTTGGGGAAAAAACGTTGGCCTGAATCTTGGGAAATCTTAATTGTATTCCTAGCTTTGCTGTTATGAGCTCTATGGTCTGGGTAAGTATCTGAACCCTACCTAAGATTCTCTGGCTTCATATGTTAATGAAATGAGATTGAAAGATCGATATCTAAGGTCTTTTCCAGACTTGAATTTATAGTAGCCCATGATATCAGCTTCAGGTTTCTGAACAATAATTATGTATCAGGAATTCTCTTCTTGGTTAATAAATTTTTGTCTGCTTGTTTTTTTTAACTATGCCACTTCTATTAAAATATGACATCCTTCTTCTTTATTCAAATGAAGGAAGTTTTCATCTTTAATGAGTATAATGATATCATTCATGTAAAATGATAATTCAGAATTAAATCCAAAGGAAATCTCTCACCAATATTTACATTACGATGCTTGATGTGCCCTTTAAATAAAGTCTGCATTTTTCCCAAAGGATTTTTGAGGCTAATGATAAAAGTTTAATAGTAGACTAAAGTATTATTTTTCTTGGGATGAACAACTTTGGTAGCTCAGTTGTAGATTCATCTTTTTAATAGAGCTACATAAGGTATACAGAAATGTAGTACATAGATCATGATCATGTTTGGCATTAAAACAATGCTACATGAGACAGATGCTTTCTACTGTAAGACATAAACATATTTTAGGCACCGGCAAATCTTTTCTCACTTGTATTACTTGTATCCTCTAAGTGTAGTTTGATACTTTAGAATTATTTTTTTAAATTTTTGTTCAAGTACAGTTGTCTCCATTTTCCCACCACCATTTTCCCTGCCCCACCCATCGCCACCTCCCACCCTCAATTCTCCCCACCCCCATAGTCTTTGTCCATGGGTATTTTATAAATGTTCCTTGACTTGAGTCTTCCCCTTCTTTCCCTAGTTACCTCCATCCCCCTGCCCCTCTGGTCACTGTCAGTTTGTTCTTTATTTCAATGTATCTGGTTATATTATGCTTGCTTGTTTGTTTTGTTGATTAGGTTCCATTTACAGGTGAGATCATATGATATTTGTCTGTCACTGCCTGGATTATTTCACTCAGCATAATGCTCCCCAGTTTCATCCATGCTGTCACAAAGGGTAGGAGCTCCTTCTTTCTTTCTGCTGCATAGTATTCCATTTTGTATTTTTTTAATAAAAAAGAAAAGGAACAAAGAAAACCTGAGATGTAATTTATCCTACTCTTTTTTTCCACTTAATAAGAAACTCAGTCCTAGTACACCTGGGTGACTGGTAAGGGAAGGAAAGGGAATATGTGACAGATACTTTGCAGATATTAAACATGTTTTCATCACAGTCACACTGTGGGCTATGAAGCCCTTAGAATTACTGCTATACAAGAGGATTGAAAGTGACATTGTGGTTATGGGGTGGAGAGGACACTTGTCTGCGATGCTGCTTGGGGGAGGAATTGAGTAGAAGACTTGTCTGGAAGCTACATTTGCACTTCAAGTTCACTATTTCTATTTAGACTGTTTGATTGTAGTACTTTCATGAGGGAGGCATTATGGGGAAATGGGATCTGATGCAAATTGTGGAGGAAGAAATCTTTCTCAAGATACATTTTGGCTCTGGCACTTTCTGTTAAGTGGGTATTATATATATTTTTCCCAGTTGTGCAAAGGATAAACTTGAGGGTAAGAAACATTTCATTGATTTGCCAAAGATTAAAGAGTAATTGACAGAATTCAAACTCAGGTGTATAGAACCAGGAAATCTGGATGGATTTTGCATGATATCATGGTAACAGCATAAACATGACCTCATCAACCTTAAAATGCTCCCTGAGATGAGACTCTGAGCTTCAGGGCCACGTGCTTGCAGCATGTAGACACACATCCTTCAAAATATGATAATTCAAATTATTTTTTAATCACTCAGAAAAATATAGGGCCAAAACTATGTCTCTATGTGCAAATTAATTAATAGGAGAAATAAAACACATTAAATAAACTCATGAGTTATTCATTAAAAAATATCCAGATTGACCCAATTCCATTGGTTGGTTTTAAAATAGCACAATATTTGATAGGATTTACACTTTTCCTTCTAACAAACAGCTCTTTAATATAAATATATACTATTCTTCCTCCCTTACAAGCTTATTTCTTGCTTGTACAAAAGCAATATATGCCCACTGTTTTTAACTTAGGAGTTTTTAAAATAAAAGGCATTCTCAAATAGGTGTAACAGAATGAAAGATGTGAAAGTTAATATATAAGTTTGTCAGTTTCAGCCACATAATCAATTCAACTTCCAATATATAAATGATATAACCAAAGGAAAAAATTGTAGTGAATAAATAGATGTGATGTCAGAACTGGCTACCCAGATAGTGCTGTAGCAAAGATGTAGAAATTCAGAATGTTATATTCTCAGCTCCACAGCCAACTGATTTATGATCTTAGATAATATCATTAAAATTCCCTATGATATATTATGTCTGTGACTTCAGTATCTTGACAACTGTAAATTTTACCATTCTTGGATTGTCTTTATAAAATCAGATATTTCCATGCCAATATTTTGAATAACTTATGTCTCTGGTAGTTCCTAAGAACAATGTAAAGTCCATTTATTTTTACACTAGTAGTTCTCAAAATGTGGTATTGGGAAGATGTTAGAAATATAAATTTTCAGGCCCCACCTTGGACTTGCTAAATCAGAAACTCTAGAGGCAGAGCCAGACAACTGTGTTTTAAGAAGGCTTCTGGGGTAGTTCTGGCCAAAATGAGGTGTAGGTAGAAACACTTCACTTCCTTACATAACCAAAAGAAGGAAGATAACCAGTTAAAAAATAAACAACCAGAAGTGCCAGAAAATCAAACTGCATGAAACACTGACAACTAAGGAGTTAAAGAAATGTTCATCCAGATTGGTAGGAGGGGCAGAGACGGGAAACAGGCAGCCCAGCAGAGAGAACATGCTGCTGGGTAGCAGACCATGTGGGTGAAGCAGGGCTGGCTGAACGGGAAACTCAAGACTCAAAACCTCTAGCTGTAAAATACTACAGGGGTTCTGATAGTGGGAGAAACTCCCAGTCTCATACGAGAGATTGTTAGAAAGTGGGGCAAGAGTGGAGTGAGCAAGTGGCATTGTTCACTCTCTGACCCCTCCTCCACAGACAGCACCATGATACAGCAATGTGGGTGCTCCTGATCTGTCAAAAAATGAAGGCTCTACCCCTTACAATGTAACAGCTGCACCAAGACAAAGAAATATGGTCCAAATGAAAAACAGATCCAAAATCCAGAAAAAAGAGCTAAATGACAAGGAGATAGAAAGCCTATCTGATGCAGAGTTTAAAACACTGGTAATGAGGATGCTCACAATTGAATGAGCTCAGCTGCAAAATGAAGGAAGAAATGAAGGCTACACAAAATGAAATAAAGTAAAATATACCAGGAACCAATAATGAAGAGAAGGAAATCAGGACTCAAATCAATTTGTATCAAAAGAAAGACATAAACATTTGTCCAGAACAGAATTATGAAATAAGAATTCAAAAAAATGAGGAGAGGCTTAGGAACCTATGGGACAACTTTAAGCACTCCAACATCTGAATCATAGGGGTACCAGAAGGAGAAAAGGATGAACAAGAAATTGAAAACTTACTTGAACAAATAATGAAGTAAAACTTCTCCAATCTGGCAAAGGAAATAGACTTCTAGGAAGTCCAGGAAACGTAGAGAGCCCAAAGAAATTGGATCTGAAGAGAAACACACCAAAGCACTTCATAATTTAATTACCCAAGACTAAAGATAAAGAGAGAATCTTAAAAGCAGCAAGAGTTAAGGAGACAGTTACCTATGAAGGAGTTCCCATAAGGCTATCAGCTGTTTTTTTTTTCAAAAGAAACCTTATAGGCAAGAAGGAGCTGGAAAGAAGGATTCAAAGTCATGAAAGGCAAGGACCTACATCCAAGATTAATCAATCCAGTAAGGCTTTCATTTTGAATGGAAGGGCAGATAAATTGCTCCCCAGATAAGGTCAAGTTAAAGGAGTTCATCATTACTACACCCTTATTATATGAAATGTTAAAGGGACTTATCTAAGAAATAGAAGAAGATCAAAACTATGAACAGTAAAATAAACTCACAACTATCAGTAACTGAATCTGAAAAAAAAACTAAGCAAATAACTAGAACAAGAACAGAATCAAAGTAATGGAAATCACATGGAGGGTTATCAGTGGGGAGGGGGAGGGAATGAATGGGAGTGGAAAGGTACAGGGAATAAGAAGCATAATTAGTGGACATAAAATAGATGGGGGAGGTTAAGTATAGGAAATGGAGAAGCCAAAGAACTTATATGGACATGAACTAAGGGGTGAGGGAATGCTGGAGGGTGGGGGTTGCAGGACAGAGGGGCGATAAAGGGGAGATAAAAATTGGGAAAACTGTAATAGCATAATCGATACAATATACTTTTAAAAAACTTCCAAATGAGAACCACTGTTCTACACTACAAAATTGAAGAGCTATTCCAAAGAAAAGGGTTATTCCAAGATTCTTGGACTAAGACCCTTGCAACTCAGTCTCTGCCTAGAGTGCATCTATGAAAAACCCATACAGGAGAGAGAGCTTTAATGAATAATTACACAAGTGAACAAACAAGGCAGGCCATACTTCCATTTTCAAATCTTATATCTTCTGTATCTGGGGTTTCACTATCCCCAGATAATTTTCAGAATGAATGTTCATCTATGTATTTCAAATAAATTTTTACTGAGTAGTTATGAATGAGAAATAAATTGACAACCAGAAAATAAGAAAAGCATCCCTTTGAAAACCAATTTATAAATATCTGGTAATTTGGAGGGAAACACAGGTATGCCATCTCAAAAATTAAGACATGGAAAACTACCCCAGAAGGGTATGAATGCCTAGACTCAAATTGAGGCAGTAATTTGAGACATCACAGTAAACACTAGAAGTCATGTTGTTTTATTTATTATTGCAATTACAAGAACAATAAAATTGCAACAGGAGCAGGGTTCAGGCAGTTTTGCCACCCCCATGTGACACTGTTTCCCTCATCAGCACTTCTGATTTCCAGAGGCTAAAGTCCAATGAGCAGCCTCAGCAAACACACAGATTCATACTATATTTGCCTAAGACAGAACAGTTTTTGAGCTGGCAGTTGTTGATAAGATGTGTCACCTCTGGTTTTATTCTTTACTAGAAGACCTGCAAGCAGAAATGGTGAAATTCATGTTATCACTTCCACATGGGTTGTCTTCTTGGCACAAATGAAGAGATTGCGGGTGGGAGGTGCAATCATTTTTCAACTACTAAGACAAAGGAAGGTGGATTCCATTATTCCAAGAGCCCTGGGGATTGGATGTATTCAGAAATATTCAAGAAAGAAAGAAGCTAAATGTTAAAAGGCCTCAGTGTTGATTAAAAAGGGAGATCAGAAACAAAGCTAAGGTGCTCTTACATTCATCGCATGTATTAATTGTGCTGCTATCTATGGTTTGCAGAACACCATATTATAAAGAATGCAATGACTGTTTGGGCATGTTGAAAAGCCCATTATTAACATGGATTCAGAAACAATAGTGAAACCACCAA
Organism: Carollia perspicillata; assembly: GCA_004027735.1. Lineage (NCBI taxonomy): Eukaryota > Metazoa > Chordata > Mammalia > Chiroptera > Phyllostomidae > Carollia > Carollia perspicillata. The sequence continues at coordinate 56,059 of PVKM010002202.1, read as the reverse complement.
GCAATGAGTTATGCCAATCAAAAAATCTGTTGTTGGTATAAAACTTGTCCTTTATTCACACTCCAAAAACTTCTGAATAATTTTTTCTAATGCTGCTCTTGGGCACATTTCCAGTGGCCCAGAGCTTTAATGCAATTCTGCCCATGCTGATATATACCTCTTTCTTTTAATATGTTTATAGAATTTGATGAAAAGAAACCAATGGAAATGCCCCTGTAACCCCTTGTTTATAAGATGATCAGCAAAGAGTATACAGTTTCACTACTGCTTATTCTTATGAGTTCAACATGCATTGTTTGCCACTTGTTCTCTGAGTTCTGAACCTACTACCCTCCTCTGAGATATCTAAAAGCCCCGAACTCTGTTACACACATAGCTTTTGCATGTATTGCTCACTAACCAGGAGCAGTCCTTTTACATTGCCCGGAAAACTTCACTCACCCTTTAAATAGCAGCTCATACAACTCTTATGCTGAGAAATCTACCCCAGTCTCCCAAGATGAATTATGATGCTGTCATATGCTCTCAAAACATCTAACAGTTTTGTCTTAGAGTGATTATTTGATTAAAGAGTGTCTTCCAACATAGAGACCATTATTTGTTCATCAAGTTATACCTAGTACTTAGCAGATTTTCTTCCTTATCATGGACAAAATAGCCATAACATTTTTAAAGCATGAAATGACATGGTTGGCTATGTTTTAGAAAAATAACACTTGTGGTAAGTTTGGGGGTCAAATTGAAGAGTAGAATGATTAATAATCATGATTTCATGATATGAGAGACTGCTGTAGTTGTCTGAAAAAGGCAAAGGGAAATATATAAACTATTGATTTTATTGTCTATTTACTCAGTTGCCAAATTTTATTGTGTGCCTGCATGTAGTACATGTCAGACACTGCTGGGTGCTGAAGCAGGAAAAGACTTTATTTGGAAAATGGAATGGTAGGGATGGATTCCCAAAGCATTTTAGAGCTAAAATCAATAAGACCAATGGGCAATTTTTGGAGGAGAAGAAGGAACTTGAAAGGAATGTAGGATTTCTATCTCAGAGACTATATAAAGTGTTATTCTATTAACCCCATTTTGGACTTCAGGAAAAATAGAAAATCATGATAAAAGGCAGAGAACTCAGTTTTGTACATGTTGAGTTTGAGATGCTTGTCAGATTTTCAGAAGAATCACCTGACACAGTCACAATTTTTGGAATAAAATTTCACTTTCAGTCCAGAGCTCTATTTGTTGTGAACATTGGCCTATGAAGATTGGGAAGATAGCAAGGCACATTTAAAAATATGAGTATAGTTTCTTTAAAAACTTCTGCTTTCTTTAGAGTATTCATGTGTTGAATGAGTAAATAAAAAATTAAATTTTGGAGGAAAGAAATGCTGAAGAAATATATTCTATAGATAAAGTAATTTGAATATAAAGCAAACAAAATAGTCACAGTAAAAACATAATAGAGTATCATTGTTGAGTGGCAATAGATTAGGTTGATATTTTCTTTTCTGATTTTAGTGCTAATTGTATGCCCTAGAATATATACTATATAAAATACCTATATTTTATATAATATAAATGTTACACATGTATAATACAAATGTGAATTGTGAAAACACAATTTATATTATGTACACTTGGTATTTTAAATACATACTAGAATGGTTTATTCCATTTTTTATCTTCTTTTTTTCTTAATATATAACTTGCATTTTTCCCTTTAAGGTAATGCTTTGGAATGTATATATAACCAACAAATACAGTGATAAATATGTCTTTTGTGACAAACTTTAAAACCTCAGGAGATCTAGGAAAAGAATGAAACTCTTAACTAGATAAACCCATTATATATTGCAGGAGCCAAATGTTTTTCTAAAATGGGGAAGATTCAAATCAGTGACAAGGAGGAGCATGTGGGGTTTAAGCTGACTGTAGGAAGACACAGGTGTGCATTAATATCACAAATGCATATAGAATTATCTAAGAACAGCTTGCTTTGCCAGGTCTTTAATATTACATAAAACTTGGGCCAAGTGTGCAGCAATTTTAAAACATATCAACTCTGGTATTGCTTTTCCAGTGCCTATTCTAACAATTAATTGCATATGTTTTTTGTTCTGTACATCATTATGTAAATACTGGAGTAAAACTGAATAAACTAATATTTTATTTTCTGGAGATACTTTGACTGATTTGGTTTAACCGAGGGGTTTCCCAGCATATTTGGTGACTCATGTTTTAACAAGACAAATTTCTGATTGTGCACAGTTGCTCAATATAACAACTATTTGGAAATTACTCCAAGGTGAGCACTCTGCTAGACTTTAGATAGGAAAGATAAAGTGATAACAAGAAAGTGTGATAGCTGAAAGAAAATTCCACATGGATTGCATAGGGAAGGATATGTAAAAATATTGGAATGGCAGAGAGCATGGGTGCTCAGATTATGCTAAATACCTCCGCAAAGCTGGATGCATGAGCTGAAATATTACCTGAATGTGGGAGTGGTATGATGGGCTAAATAATTGGTTGGAACCAAATCATAATCAGCCTTGGATGCCAAAATGAAGAGTCAAGATTTCCAAAGGTCATGAGGATCTGTACCCTGGAGAGTACAAGTATTTTCAGTAAAAGAGTAACATGACCAGGTTTACAGTTTAGAAAGATGACCCTAGCCACAGTGAGGAGGGTAGGGTGGTGAGGCAAGGAATCAGAAAAAAAGGTAGGGTTGCCTAGTAAGAGATTCATTCAGAGAAGAATGATGAGCACTTGCACCAAGACAAAGCAGTCTATGTGAAAAGGAGGGGACCAATTAAGATAAATCTAAAACTTGGATTCTGAATAGGATAAGGAAGAATTCTGGGGAAACTGATTTGATGGGGGTCTATATCAGATAAGGTTGCTATAATCAAGTACCACAAACTGGGTGTCTTAAACAAGAAATGTATTGTGTCATAGTTCTGCTGGCTAACTTTCCAAAATAAAGGTGTCAGCAGGGCTTAGTTCTTTCTCATAGCTTCTGGTGGTTTGCTGCCATTCTTTGGTGTTCCTTGATTTGCAAAAGCATCACCCTAATCTCTGTCTTCATCTTCACATAGCATTCTCCTTGTGGTATTTTTGTGTCCATTTTCCCCTTTTTATGAGGACAACAGAAATATTGGATTGGGGCCCACCTCATTTTATTATGACAATCTTAACTGATTACATTTGCAATGACCCTTTTTCCAAATAAGTTCACTTTCTTAGGTACTAAGAATTAGGACTTTAACATATAAGTTTCTAGGGAATACAATGCAATCCATAACAGGGTGCTACCATGGAGACAGGAAACACATGAAGATAGTGCAAATTTTATGGAAATGATTAATTTATCATTAGTTAACATTGAGCTTGACATACCAAAGGGATATTCAAGTAATGATTTTTTAAACATTTTCGGGTATTTCTTCTTTTTAAAATGTATTTTCAATTATAATTTGCATACAATATTACATTAGTTTCAGGTGTACAGCATAGTGATATTTATGTATCCTAAGAAGTGATTACACTGATGCTATACATAGGGAATACAGTCAATATTCCTTTACATCCTCATGACTATTTTAATACTGGAAGCCTGTACTTCTTAATCTCTTTTACCTTTTCCTCCCATTCTCCCAACCCTCATCCCATCTAATGACCACTAATATTTCTCTGTATCTATGAGTTTGTTTCTGTTCTATTTTTTAAATTTTGTTTTTTAGATTCCACGTATAAGTGAAACCATATGATAGTTGTGTTTTTTCTTTCTGACTTATTTCACTTGGCATAGTATTCTCTAGGTCCATCCATGTTGTCATTAAATAGATGGTAAAATTTCATTCTATTTTTTAGCTGTGTAATATTTCATTGTATATATATATATATATATATATATATATATATATATATATATATATACAATGTTATATATATATAACATCTTTATTAATTCATTTATTGATGGGCATTTCATATCTTGGCTATTGAAAATAATGCTACAATAGACATAGGGATGCATATTTTTTTTTCATTAGGATTTTGGATTTCTTCAGATAAATACCCAGAAGTGGAGTTGCTCAGTCATATGGTGATTCTATTTTTATTTTTTTAATGTTTTGTTTTTATTTTATGTATTTTTAGAGAGAGGGGAAAGGAGGGAGAAAGAGAGAGAGAAACACCAATGTATGGTTGCCTCTCATGTGGCCCTGACTGGGGACCTGGCCCACAACCCAGGCATGTACCCTGACTGGTAATTGAACCAATGACCCTTTGGTTTGCAGCCCACACCTGATCCACTGAGCTACACCAGCCAGTGCTATTTTTTAAAAACGTTTAAAGCACCTCCATACTATTTTCCACAGGCTGCATGTATTTACAGTTTCACCAACAGTGCATTAGGGTTCCCTTTTCTCCACATCCTCACCAAAACTTGTTTGTTGATTTATTGACGATAGACATTCTGACAGGTGTGAAGTGATGATTTCTTTTTTTCCAGAACTGGACTTATGAGTCTGGAACATAGAAACTAGTGCCTTTCAAAAAGAGAAGTTTGGCTACATACAAAAAAATGAAACTCGAGCACCAACTTACACCATACACAAAAATAAATTCAAGGTGGATAAAAGACTTAAATATAAGCTGGAACACCATTAAAGTCATAGAGGAGAACATAGGCAGGAAAATCTCAGATATTTCACGCAGGAACATTTTTATTGATTTGTTCCCTAGAGCAAGGGAAATAAAGAAAAAAAATAAACAAATGGGATCTCATCAAAATAAAAAGCTTCTACACAGCCAAAGAAACAGCATTAAAATAAACAGAGAACCAACCATATGGGAAAACATATTTGCCAATAATACCTCAGACAAGAGTTTAATCTCCAAAATATATAAAGAACTTGCACAAATCCACTCTAAGAAGACAAGTAATCCAATTAAAAAATGGTCGAAGGATTTGAATGGACGCTTCTCCAAAGAGGACATACAGAGGAACCAGAAACACATAAAAAGATGCTCAATATCGCTAGCTATCAGAGAGATGCAAATTAAAACTACAATGAGATACTGTTTCACACCAGTGAGAATGGTCATCATAAACAAAGCAACAAACAACAAGTGTTGGAGAGGATGTGGAGAAAAGGGGACCCTAGTTCACTGCTGGTGGGATTTCAGACTGGTATAACCACTATGGAAAACAGTATGGAATTTTCTAAGAAAAATGGACGTGCCTTTTGACCTGGAAATTCCACTGCTAGGTTTATACCCTAAGAACCCAGAAACACCAATCCAAAAGAACCTATGCACCCCAATGTTCATAGCAGCACGATTTACAATAGCCAAGTGATGGAAGCAATCTAGATGCCCATCAGTAAATGAATGGATCAAAAAACTATGGTACATGTACTCAATGGAATTCTATGTGGCAGAAAGAAAGAAGGAGCTCCTACCCTATGCAACAGCATGGATGGAACTGGAAAGCATTATGCTGAGTGAAATAAGCCAGGCAGTAAAAGACAAATACCATATGATCTCACCTTTAACAGGAACCTAAGCAACTAAACAAACAAGCAAGCAAAATATAACCAAAGACATTGAAATAGAAAACAGGATGACAGTAACCAGAGGGGAGAAGGGAGGGAATTTCAGGGGAAAAGGGGAAGGGGTCACCGGAACAAATATAAAGGACACACGGACAAAAACTAAGGGGGGTGGAAAGGGGAGGGAGGAGGGGAGCACTGGTGGGGTGGAATGGGATGGGAGTAAAAGACAGAAAACTGTACTTGATCAACAACTAAAATTAAAAATTAAAATAGAGGTTTGGGTGTACTGCCTATTATAACCTCTTATTTTTCTTTATTCAATATAAATTTATTTGAATTATACTAGCATAAGATGAGAAACTTGGATCTTGAGTTGAAATTTGAAAGATCAAAAGGAAATAGCCAATTAGACAAACATAGGACAGGCTTTCCAGATAAAATATTTCAATAATTTGGTGTCCATATGATGATTTTTGGCTAATGGGCAAGCAGCCCAAACTTGGTGAAAAGAACTGAGTCTTTGGTTTTGTTCAGAATATTTTGATTTCATATGTCCAAAAGCAGCATCTGTATGATATTGAGGTTTTACCTAATAGCTTTCTTCAGAACACTTAGCCCATTCCTGAGTTTATTACTGTTTAACAAGTTTTCTGAATATAAGGAAAACAATTCTGAGAAAACACTTATTTTTCTCATATATATAATTTTTTATTGCCCAACATATACCTCATACATGGTAGATTCTAAATAAATCCAGCTGCTGAATGGATGTTGTTTAAATATTCTGGGGGTAGGCTTTGTAAATAATCTCTGTAACCTGTATTTGCATGTAATATATGGGCCTTTATGTATAATGGACTCCCTGCCACTCTGCATCATGTCAAAAAGAACAAGTGATGCTAGTAAATGAACCTTATTTGTGTATTTAGTCTTTTCTTTCAGTGGTATGAGCACTATAGTTAGGTAAGTATATCAGGTAATTATTAGAAACCTTTGAGGTTGTGATCTGTACAATTTGTGCAGATAAGGACTTGTTCTGTGCCTTCCAATGTGCCAGGTACCTTGGGTTTATACCCCCCCCCAAAGAAAGCATATTAGAGGGTATCTTCTGTGAGACAGTTAACAGCCAAGATTGTTGGAGTCTGATTAACTACCTTCAAATTCTCTGGCTGTGTGACCTTTTGTAAGTTATGTCACCTTTGTAAGCTTCTATTTCTTCTTTATAACATGGGGATGGTAATAGAACCTGCTTCGTAAGATCATTGTGAGCTTAATGATTGTAAAGAGAGTGGACATATAGAAAATTGATTAAATCACAGATACAGTTAAAATTATCATCACCAGTTCACTAGAAATCTGAGAACCCTATGCACTCGCAAGGACTCATTAAGAAACCATTTAAGAAAGTGGAAATGATGAGGAGATGTTGTCATACTTGCCATGGCTATTTAGAGTGAAGAGGGGCTATTAGGGCTGACATTATAGTCAAGGAAGTACTCTAGAAGGAGGTAAGACTTCAATAGTCCCTCAAATATGTATTGCTAACTTCAAGCAATCCAATGTTCACTTCATAGGGGTGCCAGAAGGAGAAGAGAAAGAGCAAGAAACTGGAAATCTAATTGGAAATATAATGAAAGAAAACTTCCCTAATTAGGTTAAAGAAATAGACAGGCAGGCCCAGGGAACACAGAGAGTCCCAAACAAGATGGACCCAAGGAGGCCTACTCAAAGACTCATCATAATTAAAATGCCAAAGTTTAAAGATAAAGAGATGGAAAGGTAGGGGCAGGAAAATGAATGAGAGGTGAGGGGATTAAGAAGTACAAATATGCAGTTACAGAATAGCCAGGGGAATGCAAAGTACAGTATAGAAAAGTGAGTGGCCAAAGAACTTATACACGAGACCTATGGACATGAACAAGGATAGGGGGATTGCCTGAGGATGTGGGAGGTGCTGGGTGGAGGGAGGCAAAAGGGGAAAATCAGGACAACTGCAATAGCATAATCATTAAAATATAATTTAAAAAAGAAAGATTGAAAGGACAGAATAAAAATGTACTGTTAGAACTCTACCATTTTAGGCACTTGACTGATTTTGAGTACTCTGACATCTGTTCCTCAATACGCTTCCCACAGAAGCATTGGTTTTGACAATATTTACTATTGTAAGCTCCATCAAACAGCTGAGTGATTTCTTAAAAAAATACGACTCTTGACCTTGGCCTTTCCCTTGGCTGGGATCTTAATCATTCTTCAAGAATAATGCCAACTCCGTTGGTGTGCTCAGGACTTGTGACTTGAGTTCACTTGAGGAACATGCCCATTTTCTTTCTGATTTAACTCTTTAAATCAGAGAAAACGACCCTTTGTTCTAAGCACAACCTGCTGACTGGAGGGCAGGATCTGGGAAGTGCTGAGGATCACCTCCTTCCAGATTGGATTTTGGATTGATGTTTCTGTTCTGCCCTAAAATGTGATAAATATGCACGTGCCTAGATTTAGAGACTTTTAAAAGAGTTTATTTATTTATTTATTTATTTAGAGATAAGGGAAGGGAGGGAGGAAGAGAGAGAGAGTAGCATCAATGTGAGACGATAGGTTCCCACTTGCTTGCACCCCAACTGGAGACCAAACCCACAACCCAGGCCTGTACCATGACTGGGAATGGAACTGGTGGCCTTTTGCTTTGCAGAACGATGTCCACAACTGAGCTAGACCAGTTAGGGCTAGATTTATGATTTTGAACTCTTAAAAACTGACTGAGCCCTGGCTGGTGTGGTTCAGTGGATCGAGTGCCCACCTGCGAACCAAAGGGTGGCTGGTCAGACTCCCTGTCAGGGCACGTGTCTGGGTTTTGGCTGGGTCCTCAGCAGGGGCTGCATGAGAGGGAACCACACATTGATGTTTCTCTCCCTCTCTTTCTCTCTCCCTTCCCCTCTCTCTAAAAATAAATAAATATTTTTTTTAAAAAAACTGACTGAAATTTTCATTCCTTTCTGTAGATTTCTAAAACTGTTTATATAATACTGCTTGATACTAAAATCCTTTGTTTTGGGTTTTAAAAGGATTAGAAGAAGTGTGGCATAGGATTTTGAATTATAATTTGACTCAATTAAACCCAGGTTAAAATATATTAGTTGTAGGTTCCTGAGCAAGTCACTTTGTTTTTCTGAGTATCATTTTTCTCCTCTTTTCAAAGAGAATTGATCATAATGCCCCACTTCTAAGGTGGTAGCCAATATTAGTGATTATAACATACACTACAAAAAGTATTTGGCACATTATAGGCCCTCAATAAAGTTTAACTACTATTTTTTAATGCTATCTCAGGCAGGCATTCAAGTTTTCAATGCCACAGCCATTAAAGGCTTATGCCTCTGCTGCCAGGAATGTCATTTCCTTTACTTTCAAGTCATGTGAGTGGAATGATGGGACATCCTGCTGGTGAAAATGGAAATTTATAAGTGGTTTCTCTCCAGGTGATTAACTAAAACTTAAAAAAACACCTTAGTATTCTACTGCCACAATTTTAGGAAGTGGCTTAAAACAATAACCACTCCCTGCCCAAAATAAGAGCCTAAGAAGAGTCAGCACGTATTTGGCATAGGAATAGATAGGATAGCAGTTCTAGCTGAGTGGCTCTGCTCTAGTCTCACCTATACTTGCTTGTGTGCCTTTGGGAGTCAGATGGCTATTGGGTATTGATCTAGGGTAGGCTTGGCTAGGTCAACCAGATCTGTTCTCTCTGTCTTTCATCCTTCTTCTGGGATAAGCAGCCTATTGGGGCATGCTCTTCTCATGGTTATGGCAAAGTTACAAGACTGAGCAAGTCCAATGACCCAAAGAATCTGTTTGCATCACATCTGCTATCATGTAATTGGCAGGAGCAAGTCACATGGTTAAGCAGCATCTCAAGGGCAGGGGAGGTCACTTTCTCCACAGTGGGAGAGTACTGCCAAGGCCTGTCAGAAAGGGTGTGGATACCGAGTGGGCAAAAAGGTGGGTATCATTGTGCCTACTACTGCTCTATAGGCCAGTCACCTCCCATCATCTAGATTCTGGGGAATAGACATTTTGCCCTAGTATTGATTCTGTCCCTGAAGTCACATAGTTTGCTATAGTAACTGCCTGAGCCATCTACAATAGCAGTATAATAGAAAGGTTTAGTGATTCTTATTCAGCCACAGACTGAGCTAAAAGAAATAACATAATCTCTTATACAAAAATATAGACTCTTTTTCCAATAGCAAAACGTATCCCCAACTGTTTTGAGTAGGTTCTCACTGATTTAATAGCCGGTTTGAAGAGAGTTGATTACAATCTTCAATGTGTTCTCTGAATTGTGCCATGGAGATGTGTGCAAGGCTAATTTGTTTCAAGCAGCAGAGGGGCCATCCAAGATTAGATTTCTTGGCATTGTCCTCATATGTGAATAGAGTCAGTCTTGTGTCCAAGAGCCTACTGTGATTTGGTCATGACTACATTAATACAGCTTTGGACAGCTTGACAACCTCTGGATGTCCAAAAATCCTCTTCTAGTTAACCAGCTTCTGTGGGCATTTGAGCATTTATAATGAAATTTAGCATATAGCTATATTACATTAGGTTGTTTGTTTTTTATTATTTTTTCTTTTTTAATTTTATTTAATTGTTTTTAGATAAAATGATAGAGATATGTAGCTTTAAAAATTCAACCATAAAGACTAATTATACAGGAAGCATACCTTACTTTTATCCTTTGACTTTCAGCCTAACTCAAACCCCCAGTCCTCCAGGAAAATTCCTTAGCCCACTAAGCAGTGGTGGGGTCACGTTCTGGGCGTACATGCCCTCATTTTTATGCTGCATTCCTCAGAGAGGCCTCAAGTACATTAGGAGCTGATAGAGTTTGGCTGTCATTTGAAAATGCTTTTCTTCTAACCGTTTTCATTTAGAAGCTAATTTATATTCTGCTTTCAAGTAGACTCGTCTCCATTTCACATCCCTGAAATGTAGCACATATTGCAGTGACTGGGATACAAGGGGACAATTCAATCAAAGGGTGTTTTTTCCATGGAGAAAATGAATATTTTTTGTTCATTCAGGATTCTGGGCAAATTATGATGTTTGGCAATGGTGCTGGCAAGACAGAAAGACAAATAAATTGCATGGTGTGAGAACAGCCCTTTTAATATTAAGGTTTCCTTAAAACAGTGGGTATTGGCTGCAGGCAAAATATTAAGTCACAAATCACTGGTTTGCGACTCCTTGATCATCAGTTGTAATTCCAAGAACATATTTAATTTCCTACTTAGTCCTAATTTCTCTTTGTTTTTTAATGCTATTTCTTCCCATGCAAAATAAGCCATCTGTTGATAGTGGCCCACAGAAAACAGATACTGCACACTCAGTAATTGGAGTGAGGCTGTTAACTCTGTGAGAATGAAAAATGGGCCTCTTTGGAATTATGAGGTCACATTTAAAATTTCTAATTTTCTTTCTTTTACATTTTGACCATATTGGAAATGATTCTCATTTTATTGGATTTCCTAAAAGTCTTGTGACCAGAGGACAGAGTTTGGCACTCAAGGGACAGAGAGTTTGCAATTCAGCTTGAAGATGCATTTTGCTATTTTTTACCATTCAATTTAATAAATCCCTGGACTTCCTATGTTTTCAAGAAAAAAAATCTAACTGGTAGTGCATCCCAGAAATTGAAACTACATCAGAATAATCCCTTCCATTTGAAGTCTGTGGGATAGACATGTGCTGAGTGTAGAGGACGGAGTGCCATGATGAGGAGTGGGCAGAATAGGACATATTCAAATGCACCCTGTTCCCATCCAGTCTTTGACCAAACCCGTCTTTTGCCCATATTTGAATGGTATTTATAATGGAAATGAGGGACTCTATTTGACTATGGAAAAACATAATGGTAGCTAATGCTTCTTTAACTTTAACCACGTGCCAGGCACTGTGTGTTAAGTGGGATATGTAGACTTTCTCCTTTAATCCTCTCAACAGCCCTATGAACTCTCATAATAGTTGCATTGTGTACATGAGAAAACAGAGGTCCATAGCTACTAATTTTTAGAGCCTGGATGATAACCTGGGCAGTTTTATGGACTCTCCACATTTAAGCTAAAATTAGGAATGGGTTAACAATGAGCTTGTTTCATCCTGAACACCTGCAGGAAACCTCCTAGGAATAAAGAATTCAGTTTCATGTAAAAGAAAGTGTTAGAAACACTGAAATTGACACCAAAGCACATCAATGCAGAGATGAGTAAAGTGCAGAAGCTTTTGGTCTTCCCTTTTACTTCCTCGTATTTTAAAATATGATTCCTTTTGATGCCATCTCTTCAGTGGTTTCTCCCTCCGCTTTAGATGACTTTTCTATCTCCCAGAGCAATTAAACAGTAACATCACCGTATGAAACTAGACATCTGATTCATATATCACTCAGCCTGAAGGCCTATTTTTCATACTTACCTGGGTGCATGTCAAGCAGTGAATTGATCTCTTTTAAGATTCAAAAGGAATTCCCTTTTCGAAAGGAGATTCATGTGAGTGAACAAAATTAATGTCCCTATTACTCCCCATCTCCTTTAATTAGTGAACCAGAGAGCTAACAATGATCTCACCTGTCAGCTATCTTGACAGCTTGCTGTTGAGTTTAAAGCAAGGAAAGAATCTCTCCTCAATCTCAACCCCCAGCAACTGATATCAAGGTCTCAACTCTCAAAGGTCTATTTAAATCCCATTAGCGTGACCTCCATGATAGTTTGGTTTCAGGTCTCTTAAACCAGTGTCTCAGATCCATCCTCCTTCCATCATGGAGATTCTCATAAATGTCACTACATGGTGGAGCTTGCCTCATCTCACGGATTTCCACTGTCAAAATATTCTGAGCAGTAATAGACAGATGGAACCAATCCAGGGAGCAAAACAAATGCTATGGCAGCTTTTAGAGCACTCCAAACGTAATGGAACTAGCTGTTCTTATCTCATAATATGCCCATTGCCATCATTTTTTGCTCCTAACAATCTGTCCATGATGACAAGTTCTATTTCATTTTTGTGATGAGGGATCATGTCTCTGAGCCATATGTTGTAACTGGAAGACTAGCTCAGTTGTAGCCTTTAGATTTTTAAATAAGTGGAATAGTACCTCTCATATTACCTCCCATTATCTTAATACTTATCTCAGTCTGGCTTTGTAACCTAGTAATTTCCCTGGCTGAGAAAACTAAACAACACATGTAATGTGGTTGCAAATTTGTGGAATGAAATAAATCATCTAATCGTTCTCCTATGCCAAATTTTTTTATTCCCATTTTCGGAGCACGATCTGTCTCCTGCCATGAGCTGACATTGTGCTACCAAGTCTGTAGCAGAATTGAGCAGCTGGCCAAGGCAGATGGATTTCCGTGTTGATCCAGTGAAGTTTCTCCTGTGTAAATCTTCACTTCCTTATTATGCCTATTTAAACATTTTTCATGTCAGAACCTTCTCTCTACTCTGGTTTCCCCCTGTGTAGTAATTGTTTCTGAATGAACATCTTTAGGTACTTTTTGTGTAAGCACTTCTAAAAGATATTTGCACCCCCAGTATTGATGTTTGCAATCGAACCTCAGGGTTGAAAATAGCCACATGCTATTTTGAATTCATACAGATAGTTCTTCTTTCATTGTTATGTACACCCATCCCCTGATTTTTTCATCTGTCCATCTACCCACTTGTTCATCCATCCATCCTTCCACACATCCATCTACCCCTGCAACCATTCACATCCATTCATCTATCTGCCCATTTACCTGGTTGTTCAATTCTGAATATATGGAGATAGTCTCAGAACTTAGCTTTACCTGGTTATCTAATTATATAAATGTAATTTAACTTTTATCTATTCTGATTCATCTAATAAAAGCCTACATTCTTAGAGTTTTAATAGAAAATGTTTAAAACTCCACAATAGAAACATAGTGGTTTTAAAGCATATTATTAACTCTTTAACCCTTTACCATTTGGAAGGGATTCTATATTCCCTTCCCTTGAATCTGTGTTATTGATGTGATTTTTACTAATAGAATTTAGCAGAAATAATGTAAAATTTCTAAGTCAGGGTTAGTAAATGCCATGTGTCTTCTACTTGGTTCTCATAGGTTTTTGTATCCGGAGGGAGCAAATCACCATGTAAAAAATAGTACTACCCTGAGACCACCATGCAGGAGAGGATATATGTAGACACTTTGGCCAACAGTACAGTTGAGCTCTCAACCAACAATTGGCATCAACTGTTAGTCATGGGATTGACACTTCTTGGATGTCCAAACCAGTCAAATCTTCAGATGATTTCAACCCCAACTATATATAATTTCACCCTTTGGAGAATCTTAGGCAAAAACTTCTCAGCCAAGCCTTTTCTTTATCCAGGACCCTAGAAATTATGAGCATATAAGATGCTAAATTTTGAATTAATTTGTTCTGCAACAATGATAACTGAAATAAACCAATATTTAACTAGTAAATAACTGAGACTATCAAAGGATATACATAAAAATAATTTTATTTTCTAGAAATGAAATAACTTTTAGTTTTTACCTTTCTGTTTTAAACTATATTTGTTTTATTAGTGTTGCTGTTAGATGGAGATTGAGACAGAAATAGCACTAGAAAATCTGGCTGGCTGACAATATCTTTCCCTCAAAAAAGCATGTGATTTACACAAATATAGAGAGAAGATCTTAATTATATGAATTTGGAAGCCAATCCACTTCAATCTTTTACTCCTAGCTTAGGTTTTAATTTACATATTAGGCTGCACTTCACACACATACCAATCATCTCTTAAACCCTCGGCGCCTCACTAAGTATTCTCTAATTGTTTGGATAATGGAATTAAATGTAGACTAAGGTTTTATTTTGACCCCAAAGTCTCATCTCCAGTAGGTAAAGGAAAGCATCGGCATTGCTGCCACAATTCCCCAGATCCTCCTGGAAGGAGCTCATCCTTTTTGTGTCTGCCTCAGTCCCAGTCATCCTCCCACATAATCCAAGCAGCTTCAATGAAGATTCCCACTGAATCTTGCTAAATCATCAGGTTAGCACATGTGGGGATGTTCTTTTCACAGTCAGGGACTATATTAACTCAAACCATGTATTGTCTGTTCCTTGTTGTGTACAAGCATAACAAACATACATACTGCGTATCTATCTATGTATAAATATATCTGCAGAACTTTCTGAAATTAAACGTGAAGTGGGAGATACTGACATATCATTGATAAACACTGCAAACTATATCTTCTAAGAAAAATGATTTTTTAATATAAGAGCATTATCATACTCAAGAAACTCAGCACTAATACGATCCAACATATAGCTCATATTTCTGTTTCTCTAGTTGTCCCAATGGTGTGTTCTGTTTTGGGTTTTGTTAATATAGTATACAATGCCTCACATTTAGGTATCAGTTTTCTTTATTCTCCCATAACCTAGAAAAATGTCCCATCTTTTCTTGTGTGTTCAATGAAATTGCCATTATTTAAAGCATCAATACACATTATTTTTGGAAAGTTCCACATTTTGAATTTATCTTATTTTTTCAAAATTAAATTCAGATTATAATTTTTATACGAATATTATAGTTTATATTATTTTTCCCAATACATTACATCTGGTGGTTCTTGTCATCTAGTAGTCTACTTTTTTGTAATGGTTGTATCCTTTATATATATATTTATTTTATAGGTGTATTTTTCTTTTAATAACTTTTAAATAATCCAAGAAATGCACTTTCAGACTGTGTAAATATTCTGTTCTTTTATCCTCTGAAAATTTTTATCGTGTAATTTTAGCGTATGCTTATGTGTCTCACCTAAATCTCTTATTATATTGATGATTACAATCTTGTGACCTTCTAATCCTATCAGAGATGAATATTCCCTGTCTCCTGCCAGGGTAGGTTTGAGGGAGGAGAGCAGCTCAGGAAATGTAGGGCAGTCAAGGCATAAGGATGTCCAGCTGCTCCGTACATAGACTTTAACCAACCCTCTCTTTTTAACCCCAAACTTTGCCCCTTTGTTCACTGGTGCAGGGAGAACATCTGGATCGTCTTCAGTGTTCTCTGACAATAGTCAGTGGCTTCTTGTTATGTAGTTACCTTCTCTGCAAGCTCTTCTATTTTAGTTTCTCTTCCTCACTCTTATACTTCTCATCCCATACATTTAAGAAAAATATTGGCTTTCTTGTGTTTTGTAGCCTCACTTTCCATTCTCTGTTCCTTTGTGTTTTCATTTATCATCATTACTGTGCCATGACTTAGTGAACTTTCAGAAGGGAGTGGAGAGGAAAATATGTACTTAAAACCTCATGTTTTGTGTATCTTGGTATTTTTAAGCTTGACTTCCACAGAAAATTGTCTTAAATCTCAATTTACATTACATTGTTTTACATACAAGAATGTTTCCTTCCTGTGTGACCAATATTTTATAAAAATGAAAATATTTTTATTTATGATCTATACATAAATAAATAAGCATTTATTACTTTCAAAAAGGAAACAGAATTTTCTGGCTATTCAAATGCATATATAATTTTGTTCAAGGAGATCTATGATTTATTTTCTAATGAATATTTATTAATTTATCAGACTCATAGAAGGTTTGGTAAGTACATGGAGTGGAAGCACGTGTTTTCCTCCCACTGTAATTTATTAGAAGTTCTTCTCTTTCTTGGGACACAGTTAAAGAAATATCACTCTGTTGTAGGAGGCATGATCAGGACCTTTGTCATAATCCTTGAATTGCTGTGTTGACAATTTGTAAGCTAGTGTGGATGCTCATAATCTCTCCTTAGGTTTCCAGACCACTGTGAAACGTTTGAATCTTCAGGGCCCTTCTGTGGTTGCCTATCTGTGGATCTAATCTTCAGGCAATTCTGGTGTCTTAGAAATCTCTTATTATTCAGTGATACTCTGTAGATACTGGTAAAAGTGGAGGCACTCCAGATTTTTACATTTTTATTAAATGTGTGTGTCAAACTGTGCTGTAGAATATGCTGATGATGCCTGTTCTGTTAGCCCTTGTACCCTCTGAGTCTGCCCGCAGCCCCGGAGGAGAGTCCCCCTGTATGCAGACATCTTTCCTTCTCAAATACCTCCATTTCCCTATTCCCTCTTCCAGGGACTTCTCCAGTGCCCTGGGAGTTTTCCTCAGTCCCAGTGAAGGATAGCCTAGAAGTGACAAAAATTAAACACCTCCAAGGGTACCCCTTAACCAACAAGGGACAGGAATCAGTGAATAAATACCTTATGTCTTTGTTTCTCCCTGGACCGTTCGAGGAGCATCCTATGTGTTTCCTCAGATGCAATCTGAGCCCCTGGTACCCACCCTGGTAACCATGTTTTTATTGACTCTTTTCTTTTCTCCACCTTGTTTCCTACTATCTCCCTTGTACTTTCTGGGGTCATTTCTTGGGGTCAAACTAACTATACCCAAGTCTTTCTCTCAGGGTTATTTTTGGGGAAACTGTAACAAAGATTCCAAAAGTTCCCCCCAAAGAGTGCTATTGAAAATTGGTTCTGCTTTGTTACATAACAAATTACCCATTTTGATCTACCCATATCACCCTTCTTTTAACAGGCAGCTGGTGGATTTATGGTATAAGTGGCAGAGTTAGTTTATTTTATAAAATACGTTATTGATGCTGTGTGCCAGGCTGTCTGCTGGGGGCAGAGAACATAAGAATGAACAAATTAAATATAGCCTACCCCCTCCAATCTAGAGCTTAGACTCTAGTGTTGATATGGACAAAAATCAGTCAGTTACAATACAGGTTAGGGCCTGCAATGATAGAGGATAAATTCCCTTTACTGTAGGAATTTATGGTGGGGTCAGAAAGACTGTCTTTGTTCACCCCTGTTTCTCAACATTTAGCACATAACCTGGAACACAGTGGGCATTTCAAAAGTATTTATTGAGTAAAAGAGGTATTTTTTAAACAATGAGTTATACTCAAGGAACCGAAAAAAATTATCAATGTGACCAGAATGAACCTGATAAAATGAGAGATAGAGAGCTGGACAATGTTTCTGAACACTGTGTTGAAGAGTAGCAGCTTTGTCTAGGAGTAGCAGGAGCCAATAAGAAGCTTTAACCAGTAGAAGGACAAAATCAGTTTAGCCTTTCACATGCCCATTCTGCAGGCATTCGAAGATTGTAGCTGAGCTAGCAGAGCAGGAAAAACTAATTAGAGAGCAATGCTGTAATCCACATGCAAGACAATGGCAGTCACAAATCTAGTGGTAGTGAAGATGTGGAGATACGGCTGGGCAGGAAAGAGATTTGGGAGGTAAAATGCATGTGACTCAGCACTTGTTGGATATCAGCAGTAGGGTGGGGGGGTGCAGTGCTGATAATACCCAGAGCCCTGAACAGCACAGCTCTCTCAGTCAGGGTCCACAGCAGAAGCAAAGAGTTGAAGGGTGAAGGTGAAGAGAAAGACCTTCACTCCAGGACGGATGTTGAAAGAAGAGATGAAGTTTTGCCAAGGTTGTTCTATATTACATTTCCCTCTGCCCACAGAGGTTTAAATAATTATTTGTTTATTGAAAAGGTAAATCTAAAATATGGTACTTAAGCATAGCTTGATTATTTGTAGTCTTATAAATATGAATGTGTTTCAACTAAGATGAAAATTTAGTATAGTATGTTCATTTTCCTATCAAGTATTTCATTTTTAGCAGTCAAACCTATAAATCATGGTAGTCCCATCTGGTGAGACAAACCAAAAACAAACAAACAATAAACTATACACTATTCATTTTCTTAAACAAAACGTTGTATTACTTGTATGCCTAGAAGAGTTATTTGTTGGAATGGTTTAATAAAATTGATTCTAACTCTTTATATACAGTTTTTTACTTTGAATTTGCTTTCTTTTGGAAATGTGACAAAGGGTAAGAAGGTTAAATGGAGCTGAGGTAGCAGGCTGGGCCATAAAGAAGGCATGAGTTTAACTTCTGAGTGCTGAATAAAAATGTCCTAAAAGACCTTTGTTTGGAAGGAAATGACTTTAGCTTTTTGGCCTTGATGAGAATAAATACCCACTTACACACTAATCCTGTGAACATCTTGTCCATGCCCATAGACTCCTTGGTTTTTATTCATTTCAAACTATACAAATCTTCAAGGGAGGAATGCTCCCTTCTTAGAGCACTGCCACAAAAACGCAGAAGCTATGTGTATGCTCCTGGAATTTGAGTTATTCCTGACTGTACATGGTTACATTATATAGCAAATATCCAAAGACAGGAAATGTAAAAGGTTCTCAGTATGTGTATCAAGGGGGAAAGAGGGAGTGTGTGGAGTGTGCTCTGGTGGTCAAGTGAGGAAGAAATGAGAGATGGCAAAGGGTGGAAACTCACGAACTCAGAGGCTTTCAGATTCCCCTCCACCAGCCACAGTCCTGAATAGAGAGACTCTCCCCTCCTCCTTGTCTACTCCCACGTCAGAGCCCTAATTCTATCCACTCCTGTTCCTCTTTTAGAATAGGCAGATGAAAGGGTATGAATGAGATTTTAAAATTGCCAAGCTTATAGATTATCTGAACCAAATGTTTTCATTTGAATTTCTTCTTGTTGCAACTAGCTTATGGTTTTATCAACAGAGTTTAGTACACTTTTAAAGCCATACTTTCACAATGATCCAGCATTTTCCAGGAAAATTAAAAAAGCGCATACTGTAACTCTTGATCATGGGAAGTGATGGATTGGTTCTGCCCTTTGCTAGTCCAAAACAGATCACTGAAAGTCTGGAGGAACAGGTAAGAGGTCGACAGTTGGGACAATGAATTTTCAAATTTATACTTTGAGCTTATCCTACCTATCAAGAAAGTTTGACATTAGAAATAACTGTAAATTAACTGTAATTGAGAGTGTGTGACATTTATAGCTTGGCATAATCTTCAAATGAAGAACATGTTTATTTGGTTTGAAGGTAGTTTACTGAGGATTCATTGCCCTGATCTTTATCTCTCCCAGGTCATAAACAGGGCTCTCTGAAACGCATGCATTCCTGACTTACTCAGACCTGCTTCTGAACTGTGCTTGGCTCAGTGAAGTAGAGAGGCTTAGAGAAAGAAAATTAAATGGGTCATATGCATCTGGATCTTCTTTGAGGCATATCACAAAAACAACCATTCTGGGAACATTGTAAACAGTTTTACCCATCTGTCTAGTTTAATCTATTTGGGGATTAAACCTTCTGGCTTCTCAGAATACAGGGTTGTGCTGGACGCTTGCTCACTTGTCATACGTGTTTCTGGAATGCTTGTTACTCCAATATAAATGATGGATTTGGGCACTGTGTTTACTTAAAGAATCATGGGTCTCTTGATTTATACTAAGACATCTGGCTTATTTTTTCCTGAAAACTTTGCTTAAGCTAAAGATATTTACCCAGAGATAAAATAACCTCGGGTACTTAGGGTGTTCAGTTATTGATAACCTGCAATTAATCTACCACTTTCTAAAATATTTTGGGTTAGATGGCATGTGCTATTTATAGTCATGAGGTTCTTTAATGTTAAAACTATCGGAAGACACCTACTTGAATTGTATTTCTTCTGTACTACAATGCAGTTCACATAGCTAAATATGCTTACTATTCATCTTTTAGAATAGAAGAAAAGCATTCAGTAGATATTACCAAAAATAATCACTGTCCCTGTTTCTGTCTTTCATGGTGTCATAGTTTTCTTATTAATGACATATAAACTGAGTATTTGTGGGGCAGGGGGTTGTGTCTTGCCAGTGGACCTTCATTCTGCTCTGACTTCTCTGTCTTGGGTGGTAAGGTTTGCTACAAAGGGTGAACCTGAGTTCAGATCACACTGTGAGACTGATGCTTGTCAGGAAAAAGGGGAAAACACGTGCCCATATATAGAGAGTCCTACTTTATTTACTGTTTGGGATTTATTCCATGAATTTCAATTTCACCATCGAAGTTCATAGCAGCTTGGCATTCAAGCTTGACCACTGCAAGCAGGGCAAGCTCTGAACCATCATACAGGCATGGATTAATCAGCCAAAGAATTGTGAGTAAAAAGAAACTGGCAGCAACATAAAATTCACATACAAATAGTAGGTGCTGATTCATTTATTATAATTTTACGTTTAGAGTAAAAATAGCAAATAATTTACTTCTCTACATTTTTTTTCATTCAAAAATTAAATTCAACAGGGCGCTCTATTTTAAGTAAGCAAATATTGAAACTCTTCCAATATTAATTCAGTTTTCCTTAGGTACAATTCTGTTTAGTAAAAATCAGCCCAATGCTCTAAAATACAGTTAGAACAATAAGATACAAATTAGCACTCATGTTTCTTTCTCTTAAAATTTTGATTAGGTAGTAGTGTTAGAGCTTTTGATTCTATTACTGAGATATGGCATGGGGAAAAAATAGCTATGCTTCAGATGCACAGGGAGGGGAAAAAACAAAAAGAACATTCCATTTGGTTTTTAAAACAATAAGAAGAAACAGCAAACGCAAAAACCCGAAGAAAAGAAATGTAATCTAAGCTTGATCTTTGAGCTTCCCCAGCTGCACAGACTTAGGAAACTTGCCTTGGTCCTTGGGTTATCTCCAAACCAGGACTTTAAAAACCTATGGTTGCTGGGTACCCTACCAGCCAAGTCAGACACTC
Source organism: Carollia perspicillata (assembly GCA_004027735.1). Lineage (NCBI taxonomy): Eukaryota > Metazoa > Chordata > Mammalia > Chiroptera > Phyllostomidae > Carollia > Carollia perspicillata. The sequence continues at coordinate 34,810 of PVKM010002202.1, read as the reverse complement.
TATGAACTAAGCAAAAAGGCTCATAGGCTATCTAGCCCCAGTTGTCAGACATGTTTACTATGGAGAGCACTCTAAACAGTCTCAGATTTTGTCTTTCCAAGCTCATGATGGATTGCAGAGAGCATGGAAGAGGAATTGGGTTTAATTTGGCACGGTTGTTATCAGAGCATCTCCTGGTATCTGAGCCATTTGTTTAGAGTTTGTCTTACTGAGCTCCAGCAGATTACCGTTCTTGGACAGCCCAGGACATTTTCCTCTTTGTTCCATCACCAGCCGTGTTGTATAGGAGCCTTCTTCTCCCTCACACAAGCAAACATGCAGAAAGCACTTTTAATTGGGATGGTCTTATACAGCACTCATTTAATGTTTGGCTATCTACTAATGCTAGACACTAAGCAAGCTATATTTAAATATCTCGTGCAATTCTATATGATGATCTGGATTAAGATGTAAAAAGATAAGAAGAATCACATATCAAGTCAGATGCTCAGTTATTCTACTACTGTATCAGCTGAAGTTCATGAGATCCTGACACAAAGCAAGTAAGACTATTGTTGTCTGCCCATGTGTTTTGGCTCTCGAGACCTTAGGATCCCTTCACCATGACCAAAGATGCCAGCAGTTCATTCTATTTCAATTAGCCTGCTGATCTGTTAGGCACTGTGCTCTCCATACCACTGTGCTGCAGCTGCCTAACTACCAATGTGGGGGCCCTGCCACCCCAGCACCTTCCTTTCTGCACTGAAATCATGAGACGTTTCTATGTTTTTCCATCCTGGCTGACAGAAAACAGTCACTAAAATATTTACAAAATTGATGAAGTTTCTCCTTACTCGCATCTCGGTGAAAGGAGTGTTTTGGGTAATTTCACTATGGTGTGCCATTTTTTAAAAATTTTCTCTCATCTCTTCAGTCTCACCAAAATCTGGGAAGGCCATAAGAAATATGTTTCTCTGGTAAGCTCAACTAGTTTTGGTTAGGAAGGCAGTCTTCAGGCAGCCCAGTGAATTTTAACTCTTGGCCTGGAATTTTTTCCTACAAAAATAAGGTTACTGAAGACCTTATAGCATTATTTTATTAATTAATTAATTAATTTATTTATTTATTTATTTATTTATTCATATGTACATTCATTCATTCATTTATAAGAAAAGGTTGATTTAAGTGACTATCAAAAATCAAGATCTTGTTGAATTATTACAAATATTTTCAGGTGCTCTAGGTAAACCATTCCATATGTTATTGTAGAATGCATTTTTCTTTTGGTTTAATGCACTAAATATTCTCAAATGGGCTGTTATATGTGGATGGGGAACAGAGCTTAGAACTATTTGGTAGCAATAATGAATAAAACTTTTAAATAATGCTCCCAATTAAATTCTTTTTTTGGATAAGATCACTAAATGTATCTTGCAGATTTTCGTTGAATAAAAAAGAGTTGTCAAGAACATGTATAAAGAACACATGGACAAAGCCAAAGAGGGATAGGATCAAGGGTAGGAAGTGGGGATGGCTGGGGTGGGAGGGAATGGTGGGAGGAAATGGAGACAACTGTACTTGAACAACAATAAAAATGTGAAAAAAATGAAGATAAAAAGTAAAATACACATGTCGTTACTTTTTAGTTAAAATGTTGAAAACAGTCATCTTATTTAAGATAAAAGGTGATTTTTATTTGTGGAGAAGCAATCTGGTCCATCTTTTCATTCATTTCCCACATTCTTGCCACCCCGTAAAATGAGAACTTCTGTGAACTTTTGTAAGAATTAGGTATGAGGTGAATTACCACAATCATTCTCTGCCTTCTCTCCTTGGAGGAGAAATGATTAATTTAATGGAAAAAGGCTGATATCCATAGATCTATGTTCCTTTGTTGAGTGAAATCAATGTTTTAAGGGCCACTTCTCATATGTGGTCACTCCCGTTGGGCTCACAGTGCTTGATAAGGGGTAAGGCAGATCAAATTTTCTATGACGTTCTCTGCTTCATTGTCTGTCCTGCAAACCCAGTTCACAGCACCTGTTAGTCTCAGGGTATAAATATGGAGTCATTGTTTAGAAAGACATTTGAACTTGTGTCTAAGCTGCAATCTCTAGTTTTCTCAATAAGAAAGCTAATATTCTGTTTTGGGGCTTTTTGCTGATTTTAAAAAACATATTGTTCAAGTACAGTTTTCTGCCTTTCCCCTCCACCCCTCCTGACCACCCCAGCCATCCCTGCCTCCCTCCCCCATTTCCACCACCCCTTGCTATTGTCCACACAATTATAAAGGACATATGGACAACAATATAGAAAGCTAATATTCTAATCCATATCTGATTCTTGCAAATATTTTTCAAATGATCCATGGCTTGGAAGTTAGAGGGATGTGATAGTTTACTGTACTCAAAGCCGAATTGCTTTAATTTATCCAAAGTAAAAACAGCACAGACATAAAACAAGTAATGTTCTGCTTCAAATTCTAAGACTTTTGGTTGGAGAAAAGATTGGTCATCCATTTAAGTCTCCTATAGTTTAAAAAGACAACTCTTTATGCTAGTTCCCCTAGTTTGTAGCTGGCTGAATACCTATGAAAGGTGAGACTGTTACAGTAAAATTAAGAGGCCAGACTTTGACTCCCATCTCCTCCTATCTGAGGAAACTTACGTGAATTTCTTAATTTATTTGATCAATATAACCTTCATCTATAACACAAAGAAAATAAAATAATTATTTTATATGATTTTAGTATATAAGTAAGATGAATTAATAAATACACTCATCTTTTAGCTATTGGGATATGATAATGATGCAAATTATTCAAAAGAAAAAAATACAATGCTGGAAGCTATTGTTTTCATCATTAAAAAAATGACCTGTTCAGTCAAGATTAACCATGGTATTTCTGGACATGTCAATGTATTTTTTTTCATTCTTAGACAAGTAATTCTGCTTTAAATGAATCTGGCTTATGTTTAAAACAGAAGGGGAATAGGTTGGACAGACAGCAAGAAAACAAGTAGATGGTCAAAGTCTATTTTTTTCTAAGATGGCTTAATCTAAAAGACCTAAAATTAGCTCTGGCTTAAATTATTGCCCCCAAAAGAAGAACACTTAAGAGTCCTACGACAACATGGCACAAAAAGTGTTGTGATACTTTAAGTGTAGTTAGGGGCCACAAGGGGTTCATACTTCTGACATGGAGGCAAGTGATGTTCTAAAGGAAAACCAATGTGATTACTCCCTTCAGGGTCCACTCACAGCACCTTCTCCTCCTTCTTCTGAATACCCTAATTCACTGAAGTGCTGGTAAATCCAATGTATTCTTATTATGCATTTAGTTGGAATAAGCATGAATTATGCAATAAGCTTTGCCACTTTCCAACAACATGTGAAAAGAGAACCAGAAAAATAAAAATATCTCTTCTCCAGGATCGTAGATTCATTCAGATTTCAGAAATCTGCTGGCAAATTGTAATGAAGTTATCATTGGGCCTAATTATAGCTCAGTCTCACATTTGGGGCTGAGTCTAACTAAAGGGAGTGATTTCTTGCTCAGACTTTGTGAGAGATTCTCTGTGTTGCTCAGTACCACTAGATTAAATTAAATGCTGTCTTTTCCATGTTACCTAATATCACTACTCTTTGGGCCTCATCCGCCCCCAGTGGGGTATCGCCCCATATCTTTTGTGAAAATCAAGCAATTAAAAAACATAAATGACTGAATAAATCAATGAAAAAATGAAAGATAAAATGAGAAGAATCACCCGTCTGGAAGGAATTTTTAGATAAAATGAGAAGCACACGTTTGGGAGGAATTTTTAGATAGTGCCTTTGACTTTTGCTGTTTGTTATTTGACTAAGTTATGTATCCGTAATTATCATTAGGCAAGCTGTACTGCGGCGAAAAGCTGCTGCTTTTTCTTACAAAGCAATGTGAACTGTGGGGGGTGCTGAGGGAATTCAAATTAGAACAGAGCGCACTGCTGTTTTATCTGAGCCACTGCAGCATCTCTGCTTGACATCCCATGTTGAACAAGAGACTATTTAGTAGCTCCCAACAATTACACGTGTACTTTTCTTGGTAGAAAAGTCTTTGCTGCTTTATGTGTCAAGATTATGCTGAATCAGCATGAAAATCGGGCCTGACTTACCATTGGAAATGAGATAGTCATAATGAAGCTTTGAGTATAGAAGTTTTGTTTTTTATTCTAGACAGACAACTAATTCTTGTCTGAATTGTTGACACTCTTACAGATGTTCCTCACATCCCCACCTTTGTCCATCTCCACCTAAATTTTAAAATTTAATTTCTATGTTTTCATAATTGTTTTCATTGTTACTACCGACTTTATTACTATACACTATATACTGTTAGTATCTACTATATCACTGCCCTGCCCCCAACCTCCATCATGCTCAGTTTTTGGTGTACTTCTAGCTCTATCCATAATGAAACAACCGTGCAAGGCCTTCACAGCTGTCTTTGCTTCAGATGGAATCCTGACCCCTTTACGTTGTGGAGCCTTCATATAAATATGTGATGTGGAAAATGAAACCCATGTGGGAATATAGTTAATTAGTGTGAAAAGTCCCATTTTCCACCACATTTCTTGCCAGCAGCTATGATTATGAGCACTTAAACTTTTTAGGTCTCCTAATAACTTTTTAACTAAATCCAAACATGAAGATTCCAAAATATTACTTTCTAGGATATTACAAATGCATGACAAAAGAAAACCAGTCTTGAAAAGTATTATATGTGCATGTATATGTGTGTATGTGTGTGTTTGTGTGTGGTGTGTATTATAGGTTTATTGGAGTTTGTTGTCATACTTTGTGTACATAAAGGTTATTAATTTCCTTCTAACATTTTAAGCAGTAGCAACTTTTCTGAGATCTTTGAGGTGTTATCTAAGATAGACCTTGATGAAGCACTGTTTTAAAAATTAGTTCCAAAGTAAGGCTGATGTCCAATCGTCATTTTATTTATATCTTCTCTGATGGGAATGATCTCCATGATAGACATCGAAATAAGATCTTGGAATTGTGTTGAATATAATGAGTCAGATTAATTTTGGGAAAGGGATGTGAAAGGAAATATGTGCATTAGGATGGATCTAGTGAGTCAGGGAGCAACTGAGATTGTACCATAAAGCATATTATGTGTGGGTAGAAATGTACAGAGTTTGAGTAGAATATATAGTCATGGCAGGCATAGGAAATCAGAAAAGGGAGTCAGAAGCTTCCTTTATTGCCAATGCTATGACTAGCAGGCAAATAGGACCTGCCAATAGATGAATGTGTACAACTGTGCACAAAGTCTAATTCCTAGGTGAGGATGGAGTGCTGGACTGAATAATAACAATGAGAACTAGAAAGATGCACATTTCAGACCTTGGTATCAATGTCAGTAAGAGATGACAGAGAAGACTAGTTTAGATATCTAATCCTCTCTGTGTCAAAGACTTCCCACCCTCAGAAGCTAGATGGTACCTCTTTTTCACTACACCTTCTTACACCTTGTCCAGGCTGATAATACTGGGTTCAGTAGAGTCGTGCTGCATTTGAACTTTGCTCATCATGGCCCAGGAAAGATTCTGTGTAAAACTCTACCCATTCTTCATGCTTCTGTTCAGATTTCATGTGAGGTTTTCAAATGTTAGACATAATAAAAAGAATATATAGCTTCCTTTTAAGAATATCTTAAAAGAAAGACTATAAATTATCTCGGCATCTTAATTATTAAAGAATACATTTCATTTACATAGATAGCTGTGAAAATCTCTTTTTTATAAGTTGAAGAGAAAAATGCATTTTCTTAGCAGGATAAAATGAGTTAACAGAGCATGTGGTAGGAATTGATCAAAGAAATAAAATAATGTGTTTTATTGCACAATTCTGCTAGTACTTTGCAGGAAATTCATGCTTATGTAGCCCTTTAAAACACAGTTTGAAAGACAGGGATATAGCACATTGTTTGTCCTGCTAGCAGGGACAATGAAATGATCAGTGAAAGGTGGGGTACAGATGAGGGTCCTTAAACGGTTTTCCTTGCATGTAATTTCATTTAGTCAGCCTGGAACAAAGGATAGCATTTTACTTTTCTTTTTCCATGTGTTATTTTCTGTCATTAAATGAGATTTGAGTGAATTGAAGTAAATCAGCCAAAACCTAGCTTGGATTAGATCCCCTAAACTTCCTTATGCCCAGATTCTTTCCAGATGGTTTCTCATGTCACCAGTTTAATATCAACAGTGTGTGACATGCTAGGAGAATATTTCTTAGACCAGTTCAGTCCTTGAATGATAATTACACTGTCAGTTGCCGTCACCATTACTGTGAAAGTGAAGATAACTGGGGTAAGTATATTACAATCTAGCCCCAAACCAACCTCACTTTCAGATAACGTGTTTAGATACCTCCACACATTCTTGTCGCTGTCTACATTGCTTTTCACAGTGTAACACTGACATCTTTTTGACAGCAAATGCCTGTGGGTCACTTTTTGGTTATATGTTGGAGAAAATATAAAGGATTTTTACATGATAAAAAAGACTGTATATTCATGTCTCTTTTAAAAGTCTGCACTCTCTGCCTATCACTTTCATTTGCAAGCTGAAACACATATTTTCATGCTACTACCCACTTTCTATTTTTTTGGTGTATCACTGACATTACTTACAGCACATTTTGCAGCTGGGTTTAAAAGTATGTTATCAGGCAATTGTAGGTACCATGTTGACAAATATAGAAAACAGATTAGGACTAACAAATGAGGAATGCCTGCAAAATTAAGACGTGAAGTGAAAATAAGATTGTTTCATGAAGCTACTTTTCCCCCAAGTTTTAATTTTAATATAATTGCAATCTTACAGAAAAGTTGCTGGAATTGTAGCAAGAACCCAGGTTTATGTTTACCATATTTATAAATAAGTATATGTACATATATCTATATAAATTATATAAACACACAATATAAATATTTATACATATATACAAATGTATATTATATATACGTTTATTTATATTTTCCCCTGAACAAGTTCACAATAAGTTGTATACTTCATGTCCCTGTACTTTTAAATAATTAAGTTTTGCCAAAGTATATTTTAATAAATAATCCTAGAAAACATGTCATGTTAGGAAATAAGAATTAATACAACACTATTGTCTAATCCACAATTCATTTTCAAATTTTGCCAGTTTTCCCAATAATGTACAGGGTTCTCTGAGATTATTTGTCATGTCCAATTAGTCTTTAATCCGGTATATCATGAAGCTGCTTTTTAAAATACACTATTTTAAACACAATATGAAACAACCACCCATGGAGCTCTGCCATGGCCCCTGCATCACTGCTGGTCATGTTTTGTTGTTAAATGCTCTGGTTTTCTTGTAACCAACCTGCATGTTACAATCTTCATCAGAAATATTTCAAATGCAAATGTTCATCTAAAGATCTCTGAGACTCTTATGGGTGAACCTGCAAGCAGCCTAAAGTTGCTTTTAGATTGAACATATACTCAATTATAAACATGATTCTAATCACAAACGAGGACCCACAAACTTCATACACACATACACACACATGCATGTGTGTATATGGCAGAAGCAAGGCCTGCTTGAGTATAATTGGTAATAATATGGGTGTAATAATTTTAACTTGAACATTTCACCTAAGATGTCATATGGTGTGCTTTAGTGTAGTTATATTACAGAATTACATGCTTATGATTTTTAATAAGATATTTTGTAATAAATTGGGGCATTATTTATGCCAGAACCTATATCTATGTACTGTATGTGTATTAATTGCTTCATAGTAAAATTTTCTTATGCAGATAATAGTTTAGAGTATCTAAAATGATGTGTGTACATTAACCTGAAATAATAATTTTGGTAATTACACACTATACTAAACAATGTGAGACACTTGCAAACTATAAGATACTTTTATGTATAGTTTCTTGAGGTGTAGAATGTAGAACTGTGAGCTGAGTAGCAAGTCAATTATGTGTATTGCCTGGTATCCTTTTAATGATGTGTTAGGACAAAAAGATGTAATATCAGCCATATTGTGTTTGGAGCTAGAAATCAGAATACTGATCATTTTCCTGCCATTTATTGGCCTCATGACCTCCTTTACCTCATCCACAAAATAAAATGACTCAGCCACGTGATCTCTGTCTTTCAGCAGTACAGTGCTAGAAAAAAGTTGGGCATGTCTTCTTAAGGCCAGGGTAAAGGTGGAAACAAACAGCACTAGTGTAATAAATTATTAGCCTACTCTAGTTCTTAAAAATAATGCATTCAGTTGCTACCCATTTACTCATTAGCAAAAAGAAATACAACCCCAGTTTGAAAATTATTTCACTCATGGTATGACTAGAGCTGTCGTGTTCAGCACTTTTTCCAATCTTATACCTTCTGACTCTGCTCTACAATTATATTTCTTGCTATGAAAGAGAGAAGAACACCTCTTGACATTCCTAGTTTACTCTTCCATCATTTCTATCTTACTGCGTAGACCAATAAAGCACCCTTCAGTTAATCATCTGTGTGAACAAGCACTGCTCTGCAGCTCATCACAAAACCTTCAGCTATTTATCTGCGTGCCTCCTCCACGCTCAAAGCCGTTTTCTTGCAATTGTCAAGTAATTTACGATAGTCATACTGTTTCTTTTCACATTTATCCAAATATTGGCATTATATAAAAATAGTGTCTGCTTACACTTTTCTGTGCAGCAAACAGAAGTACGCCCTATATCTCAAATTGCCCCCATCATGGGAAAAATAAATACAAATTCTGAAGCTAGCAGGACCATTTTTAAGTGCTTTTGTCATTTTACTAAGTAGATGAATGACTGAAAGAAACAATTTCAACACTTTATCCTCTTCTGCTTTAAATAACTGGTTTTTCTACAGAAAATGTATTAAATATACAGGCCCTAGTTAATACACTTCAATTTACAGTTAAATAAATTATTTGGATCTTTTCATGAATGGCGGATATTATTTAAGTTTTTGTCTTTTTATGAATTATATAAAATAGTGTTCTCGCCCTAAATGAGTGGCTCAGTTGGTTGGAGTGTCATCATGTGCACGAAAAGCCTGCGGGTTTGATTCCAGGTCAGAGCACATCCCTAGGTTTGGGTTCCATCCCAGGTCAGGGTGTGCACGGTAGGCGACAGATCAATCGATCCAATTGATCGATGTTTCTCTCTCATCTCGCTCTCTCTCTCTCTCCCCTCCCATTGCTCTTTCTCCAAAATCAATAAATATGTTCTCTTTCATTCAGGGAGAGGTTAATTAGGTCATGTAATTGGAAAGTGAGAATAATCTACTCAGCTGATTACATGTCTGAGTGTTCACGTCAGCAGAGTTTACACCTGGAGGCTGGGCTAAAGCCTCAGACATGGCCTCCGTGTTGCCAGCATATGAGACATAGAGAATAGCTCCTAGCACCTGGGGATAATAGAGAATGCAAATAACTCCCAGGAACACACTGAAGTTTGAGACAGATTTTCACAGTATATAAACTGCTCTCTGGGCATAAATCAGGAACATTCTCCACGAGTCTTAGCCCTTTCAAGACTCCTGGAGACCTTTTAATGACTTACTTCTGTTGTATATTAAAGGATACTCTAGTGACAACTTAAAGGCCCTACTGTGGCTGTCAAAATTGCCTGGTAGATTCTAAGTTGTGGAAAATTATATCCCAGTGAGTCTGTTTAAAAGCCATATATGTAAGCCCTGGCTCATGTGGGTCGGTGGATTGAGTGCTGGCCTACAAAACAAAGGGTTTCTGGTTGGATTCCCAGTCAGGGCCTTTGCCTGTGTTGCAGGTCAGGTCCCCAATTGGAGGCACATGGGAGGCAACCACACACTGATGTTTCTTTTGCTCTCTTTCTCCTTCCCTTTCTCTCTAAAAATTAATAAAATAAAATCTTTAAAAGCCCATGTATTCAAATACTATAGGAGCTATGTGGTATCACACAATGAGACCTGTCCAGAAAGTATCCAGGTATGTAATATGAAAAATAGAGACAGTTATTGAAGAAGATACAAGATACATTGTGTATAGGACAATGACACCTCAGTCCCCTTCAACATAGGCACCTTGGGACCACACACAGTTCTGCCAATTGTCATTAGCTGCCCCGTTGTATTTTCCTGAATCCCATCGATGGTCTGAAATCTCTTCCCTTTCAAAGGTGATTTTAAGTTTTGGGAAAAGCCAGAAATCACAGGGCACAAAATCTGGGCTGTAGGGGGGCTGAGCCGCCTGTGTGATTTGATGTTTCTCCAAAAACACTCTGCAGAAGACATGAGGTATGAGTGGGCACATTGCAGTAATGAAGCTGCCTACCACCAGTTGCCCATAGCTGCAGCCTCTGAATCATCTGAATAGGTTCCACAGAGGAATGTTCAAGCTTAATGCAAACTTTAATGCAGATTCATTGCTTTACTCCCTCAGTCATTTTTTTAAAACATATTTTATTTATTTATTTTTAGAGAGAGAGGACAGGAAAAAGAAAGAGTGGGAGAGAAACATCAATGTATGTTTGTCTATCATGTGTCCCCTACTGTGGACCTGGCCTGCAACCCAGGCATGTGCCCTGACTGGGAATGGAACCGGCGACCCTTTGCTTCATAGGACCATGCTCAATCCACTGAGCGACACCAGCCAGGGCACTCCCTCAGTCATTTTTAATGTAATGGCCACACCGTGCACATGCTTACTCAACAGTGTTTACCACCCCCACTGACTAGTACAATGAAGTCATTATTGTTAACACATACGTATTCCAGTTCACTCTTCCTGGCTGCCAGATTATACCGATGTTATGCAAACAGTTCTAATTAGATTAACAATGGCTTGATTTTTTCTGGACAGACCTTGTATTATTATAGCTCTCTGTAGGAGTGAGAGTAAAAATGGATCATGTTGCTCCCTTAAAGAGCAGTCTGTTCCGCTGTTCCAGCCAATGGTTATCAGGTCAAATGTAGGCTCAGAGATATCACCTGTCGTCACATGTCAGGAGAAGCTGGAAATTCAGATTTTGGTGCAAAATCTGAATTTTAAATATTAGCAACTGTAATTCAATTTGAAAAACACTGTACTGACTAAGCTAACTATTGTATTTTGTCATGTATAATCAGCCCCCATGTTTTTGGCCCAAACTTTCAGGAGAAAAATCTTTTGTTTTAATTAATTAATTAAATAATTAATTAATATTTAGATACTTGGTTTTTGTATTATAAATGAATTTTAGCATTTATCTTTGAACATATTATGGTACAAGAAATTTTATATAACAAATAATTACAAAACACAAAAACAGATACAAGGTATTTCAGATACTACCCATGTATAATGTGAATACTTATTTTTCCTTCAAAAATTGGGCAAAACATTACATGTTACACATGGCAAAATACAGTATGTCTGTGGGTCTCTACCTCTTAAATTCTCGAGAATTCAAAAAGATATTAGTGTACTTGGGCAGGTAAAGTTCCTGTTGACTTTATCTGGACATGGGCTCCCAGGCTTGGGGCTGGGGCTCTAAGCCGTTGTGTAAGTAAAGCCCTACCTTTCCTGTGGACTTATCATTTCCTGTCCTTGCCTATCACTTCTCTCTCAGGGCAAGCATTTGCCTATACTTTAAAAGTTCCACTTGGATTTTCAGAAATCTCATACCTTTCATTGTTTGTGTTTCTTTCCAAGTAAAATCGAGATTTCTAGGATTTAGGCCTTGGGGAGGAAAGACACACTTTTATTCAATACATTATTCTTCTTTCTTTGTTGATGTATTAGTCAGTGAAAACTAGAATATGTTGCATAACAAACTAACGCTGAATGTTCAATGGCTCAATAAAGCGAAAGTTTATCTGCTACTATCACTGTATGTCTAACCCTGGGAAGCCATTGGAAATACTCCACATGGTTACTCAGCGACCCAAACTGACCAATGGTCTATGTGGTGATATCATCTTAAGAAATAGCTTCTCGGGACTTGATAGCTTAGGAAGAGAGCAGCAATAAAGGCACTTCGGTTTTTGTCTATAAAAGATACGTACTGCTTCTGCTTATGGTTCTTTGGCCAGACTAATCATGTGGTTCCAGGTGAATTGCAAGGGAAACCAGGGAATATGAGGCAGTGCGTGAGATCTTGGCTGGGCATTACGGTTTCTACTGTAATGTTTTCTGCACTGTTGAAGTCCGCATTGGGGCTCCCACTAGTACATAACTACAGGTGCTTTTACCCCTAAACCCTTCACAGATCCCAGGTCAGTCTCTGCAGGCATAATATGAAAGTTATCAAAAGAACTTTTGAGATTAAGACTCATGAATAAAGATTGGAGCTTGAAAACACTAGCGTTTTATAATTTTCAAGTTTAAAGTGTCCCCAAACCATGGTGCAGTTCTTCTGTTGCCAGTCATGTTCATAGCATTAGGAGAAAGAGGAAAAAATCTTACTGAAAGCTTTGATCAGAGTGCGATCCCCCCACTCCTCAAACACAGAGCTAAGCTCCCCCAAAGTGGGGAAGAATGAAGAGGTAACTTCTGGTTAATTTTCTCATAAATGGTTTTATTCCTTATTCTTCAATTCCACCTTGGTGGACCAGAATTGTAAACCTCCTATTAATGCTACCATGTTGTATGAGGGGCATATACAACATGTTTGCATTTCAAAACATTTTACCTGTAGGTCTGTGATCCTCTTTGAGTTAATTTTTGTGAAGGGTGTAAGGGCTAAATATTGATATTGGGTCTTTTTGTTTGTTTATTTTTCTGCAAGTTGATGTCCAGTTGCTCCACCACCACTTGATGGAAATACTTTCTCCATTATATTACCTTTGCTCCTTTTTCAGAGATCAGTTGACTATATTTATGAGGGTCCATAAATCTTACCTTATTATATTGTTATTTCTACCAATTGTCATGATCTTTTCCTGTGCCTGTGTACTATAGTCAAAACCCTGGTTCTTAAAATTCTACTGAAGGACTTTAATCCATAAGTAAATTTTGATCTATAACTCTAGGTCTAAGTAATCAATACAGAAGTAGCTTCTACTGAAGCCACTATTTTATTTTCAACGTGGTACTGTTTGTACAACTGTCAGCCTGCAGATAGCTGGAAATGGTTTGGATGTGCTTGAAATAAAAAATAATGACATGGTTAAATCTCTGGGTTTCTCTTTGGATTTATCCAAATCAAGAAGGTTGAGACAGAAATAATTATTTTTCATATATCTTCCTCCAAACTTTGTTCTTGTTTTTTGTGAGTATATACAGATATTTTCCTTTTGAATATTTTTCCTTTTTTATTGGAAATTTAACATTTACTTTTTAAAGAAAAAATATACCTTACTAGAGTAGGATGTTTGTTTGGCAAACATCCTACTTTACCTAACATATAAACTTTATGATTAAATGCATTCAAGTTTGAAACAAAACTTAGTGAACTATTTAGATTCCATAAAATTCCACACTGGGGAAAAATTAAACAATGTTTATTGTGCTTTGTTATCTTCAGCAAATTGTAGGAGTTATTTATTTTGGAGATGGGCAAGTGATAATAGGAAATACACAGAGCAATAAGGCCAAAGAACTCTAAAGCATAGTAAAATGAATATGGGAAATGAGACTTTATTTAAACTTCAAAAATGTATTGACTTAGTGTTTTCCAAAATATGTTCTGAGAACACTAAACCACAAGGGTTACTTGTTCAGACATAGGGACTTGTTACATGATGGAGAAAAGGTTGCATTCTACATTTACCTCTTTGGAAATTAAAATAGATATTATTATATTAAGTTTTCTGAAGAGTCATGTAGTTAACATAATAATAAATCCTGTTCAACTCTAGCATAAGATATATCAGGCTTATTTTGATGATAGTATTCTGTTTTCATGAATAGCTATTAACATCCTACAGAATCACAAAACAAATTTGAGAAATGTGTTGAAATCTTCTCAGAGTTTAAAAAAAGAACCCATGTTGTATCTTGGTAAACAGCGCTCCCACAGAATGTAAGTTCTGTTGGCTCTTTCTAGTTCATTGGAAAGGGAACTTTTTGTGGACAAATATTGATTGCAAGTATATATTCACTCAAATGTTCCAGGTAAGAGGAAAGGCTAAGTTTCCTGGAAACGACAACATGAAATCTTGCCAAGTCCTTGTATAAATCAATGTTCATTACTATAAATCATAAATCTATTAGCCACAAGAGAGAATATCTTTTGTTTTGTTCTGAAATTTATAATGAAAATGGTACTTACATAATTTATTTAGTACTATTCTCATGCAAAGTAAAACAGTCTATAAAATTAACTTTTTTTCTAACATGCAATTTTCAGTTAATCCCTGACAAAGCAGAATATTAAGTGAAAAACAAACTTTACTGACATTCACTGTAATCTGTCTAGGGCTTATTCAGTATGATAGGGACTACTGGTCAATTTAGCTAATTTATTTTTTCAATTTTTTTTTATTTCCTTTTAGAGATGGGGAAGGGAGGGAGAAAAAGAGGGAGAGAAACATCAATGTGTGGTTGCCTCTCGTGCGCCCCCTACTGGGAACCTGTCCTGCAACCCAGGCATGTGCCCCGACTGGGAATCGAACCAGCGACCCTTTGCTTTGCAATCCAGCACTCAGTCCACTGAGCCACACCAACCAGGGCTAATTTAGCTAATTTCTAACAAGAGCTGAATGTGAACATTTTACCTCTAATTTTTGTTTATTAGTTACTCTATATGAATAGACAATGATTTTGATGTAACTTTAAAGTATGTCATCTTTACTACAATATATATGCTCTTAGTGTCAAAGTAATTGCCTTTCTGATAAACACATGGGAACCCCACATTAATTTTATATTTGAATCTGAAAAGTGATCCTGCTAAAGAAACTCACTGCCAACTTGCTCAAACTGACGGAGTACATGTCCTCAGTCAGCAAACCATCAAAGCAGCCTACAAAGTCAGTAGAAGGAAGATGTAGCCCCAGTAAAAGCCTCATCTGAGGACTTGTAAATGCAAAAAGTAAGTTTTAAAGTACAGAGAATTCAAATGATAAATAAGCACAGCTTATCTATATTACATTGTTATAAAATATAAGTAATAATATTTTAAACCAATAATGAAAAGTACCTAAATCAAAATCACAAGGTTACTTTTCAGAGTCATGTTCAGAAAGAAAATAAACTCATAGCAAACCACTATGAGCGCAAAAAGAAACACCCTACCATTCTGCTGTGAAAACAGCTGCAGTGTTTGGGCACGTGTCCTTCCGCACATTTTTTCACTTAGCTGTAGACTAGATGCATTTTGTCATGTTGTTTTAAAACAAAATGAATATCATTTTTTAAATAGTATCATAATATACTTCCACATTGCCAAACCAGAATAATATTTTTCTTAATTAAAGTAAACTTTTATTGTTGTTTTGTATTTTTTCCCCTGAGAATAAAAGCAGGATCATTGCAGGAATGCCTCAGAACAGCTCTTTATTTGAATACATGTGCAGACTTCAAGATTACAAATAGTCTATTAGGAATATTTCCTTTAAAACAATCATCAGAGGCTGGCCAGGTTGCTCAGTGGGTTAAAGTGCCATTGTCCTATACACCACAATGTTGTGGGTTTGATCACCAGGTAGGGCACATACCTAGGCTATGGGTTGCATCCCCAGACAGGTGCGTATGGGAGACAATGAGTCAATGTTTCTGTTTCTCTCTTGCAGATGTTTCTCGTTCTTCTTTCTTCTTCTCCTTCTCCCTTTCTTTTTCTTTTCTTTCTAAAAATCAATAAACATATCCTAGAATGAGGATGAAAAATAAATAAATCATCAAAGATTTTTCTTCAACACCCTCCCCTTAATTCTCTAATGAAAGCATAGAAAGAAAACAGTCTGGGATGCAATTCTTTTATAAGTAGTTATCCTGTGAAATAGTAACATTCCATGAGAAACTATAAAATCCAGCAAGGTAAATAATTCCAAAAAGAAACCTTGTCTGTTGAAACCTGAAATGTGCTAGAGTGATTTGACCCATGCCACGCTCCTCCCTCACTGTAGTTCACTGGGCCTTCATCAGGTAGCCCTTTCTGAACTCAGTCCCTGTTCCCGGAACTTCGACCTCCTCCGCCCTTGTCCCTCCCCTGCCCTGAGGACCGTCCTGCATGGAATGGCGTTGCCTTCTCCAATTGTAACTGTGCTTTGACGACATTTCATTGACCTGCAGTTGTGACAATTTTACTCTCCCACTTGATTTTCAGATTAACTTTTAACACTTAAGTCCCTGGAAAGTCCACTTGCTTCTCTTGAATCTTAACTAATCAAAGATACACAGCTAAATGTGTTTCATGTGTGACTTATTTCTGATATTGAAAAACCTTGGACATTGGTTCCACATGAGGTGCTAATAAGTAAGCACACTTTTTCTGCAGCTATTTTGTCAATGCTACTCTAACCATTAATTTGGGGGGCTTAATCAATTTAAAAAAAGCCATATTTAGTGGCAAATTCAAAGCATTTGTCAACATCTGGTGGTATCCACTTTGGGCCAAAACTGCACACTTAGCATTTTATGATTTCTTTGGCCTAACAAACCATACTGCATTCTAGTGAAACAACAATATAAGAGAAACATCAGGTCTTAATTATTTTCATTATTTTAGGTATAATCCTGGAATCATTGAGATTTTGGAACATGTTTCAAAGAATTTCTTTCCCTTTTTATCCTCTCGTCTTGCAAGGTGAAATTATATTTAGTGGGCTTTTTCATGAAAACATATTTTAGATTAATTTGAAGGACTAAGTTTCCTAACCCTCTTGTGAAGAACATAGACAACCTGTGGCGGTGATTTCCTCAGACTGGGTAGGAGAAGCTACGTGCTGTGAAAGGGTAAGAATCTTAGTTCTGACAGTCCCTCTAGCATTTCCTGGCTTAAATCCCTATCATTTCTGCTTCAAGGTAGCCCAAACTATATAGGGCTTAAACCTTATTGCATTAGTCCAAATAATTTTTGTCTGTCTTCCAAAAAGGCAAAGTGTATGTTCATTGCATTGTGGTGTGGAGTCAGCCTATGAGGGATCATTCTCAGTATGCTTGAAGTCTAAAAAAGCAATGAATTTCATAACTGGAAAATCCAGTTATTGGGCATGAGTAAATGGCTGCATTTGTTTTATATTCTTTTGTTAGTCACTCCACTTACTTCTCATTTAACCTACTTAGTATGAAATGAGACTCAGCTGTTATTTATTTTTTACTGAGCTCCAAAACCTAAGGTATGAATTGTTCTTTTCCTATCTGAGAGCTTTCGTTTAACTTTCTCTCTCTTTATGCTTAAGTACCCATAACAAATTTTTCAACTTCCTTGGATATAAGCTCAAAGTTAATTTTTCCACTCCCAGTGCTGATCTAGAAGGGAGAGGTAACTGCTCTCCCTCACTGCACAATTGCAATTGTGCTGCCTTGAAGGACAAGTGATCGGTAACATTTCATTTTAACACAAGAGGTGTTTTTTGTTTCTTTGTTTCAAAGTTTGCTCATAAAGCCCTTAAATAAGATTCACTTTCTTAACTGAAATTGTGATTTATATCCTATCTACATTGGGAAAGTATTCAGTGCTGGTTTATAATACAAGACACAGGTATATGTAATAACATCATTAAAATAGAGCTACAAAGTTAAAAGTCATAGATAGGGATGTAAAATACAGCAGCAGAATAAGTGAGGCCCTAGAACTAAGCAGAAGAACTTACCCAGATCCCTGTGGCAACCAAAGCAGAAAGGAGAATTCGTGGATTACTTATTTCTCATTAACTGCTGTGTGTGTAGGGTGGAGATGGGGGGGAGGACTGGGAAGTCAGAAGGAAACATACTAGTCATTAGGAGAAGCCAGTGCCCTACAACTGAGTTTTGAGTGGTTTTTGTACTATGGCATTTTACAGATAGGAAGACTTCAAAATTATTTTTAAGTGTTTTATGGAAACATAGCATACATTGTGAAAAGGCAGAGGGCATAAGTATATGGCTAGATAAATTTTCACAAACCAGCTGAGCACATCTATGTAACCAGCACCACAAGAAAAATGGGGTGTCTTAGCATCCCAAAGAACTGGTCTTTCTCCAGTCAGGACTCCCTCCTCTGCTAACATACCCATTATATTGACTTCTTACAACATAATTCTTTTTACATTTAAAAAAATTTAGTGTATTTTAAAATACATGTTTTAATAATTTAGTTTGTTCTCACTCTATAATTTTGTGCATTGATGGTTTTTATCTATTTATTAATTTGTTGATCCATTCAAAAATTCTTAACCACCTGCCATACAACTAACAACCATGATGTTTAGAAAGTTTTAAGACTTTAAATTGTTTATTATTTTTTTAAATTTGCATACACTAAAATATATTTCCTTCCTTCCTTCCTTCCTTCCTTCCTTCCTTCCTTCCTTCCTTCCTTCCTTCCTTCCTTCCTTCCTTTCTTGTGCATGTTTACAAGCATTTCGATATAGTCAAGATTAATGTAACCACCATCTCAAGCTGGATTCCAAACAATTCCAACACCCAAAAATTGGTTCCTTCTCCTATCCATTTATAATCACACTCTTACCCCAGGCCTAAGTTCTGGAAACTTCTGCAGCAGTCTTATAATTTGAGTTTCCAATCAGCAATGATGAAACTTTTCTCATTCTTCATTTTTAGCTGTAAATTTTCCATGTCCAGTTCTTATATCTTTGCATTTCCACTATATTAAAGCCATTTTATGTTTTGGTTGTAAAAGGCCAGAGTCTGTCTGTCCATATGAAGCAACACATTTTTCTGGTGGTCCAGACAGTGTTCCACCGCACTGACTAACCTTGTTTTCTGCACAAGATGTGTTTTGTTTTGTTTTGTTTTTCCTTCTAAGAGATAGTAGGGTCACTTGAGCCACAGAACACAGAAATATTGATTTGGGATGAAGATCACTCTGAATCTTCCTCTGTGACTATAATATATCTGAAGATGAAGTGGAAAAGAAATACATAAAGCTAAATTGGGAACAACTGGCAGATGTACCATAAAATGCAAAAATACCCTTTTGAATTTTTTAAGAGTCTAGTTCTCTAGGAAAATGTTCATTTTCCCCAATTACTCCACCCTCAATAATTTCCTGTTATCTTTTGAATGGGAAGTGTTTGTAGCACATTGTAGAAACCCTGTAAGAATGAAAGTAGTAGTATTTTGGAAGAAAATTGATTAGCTTAAATTGTTTTATGCGTAGCAGTCAACAAACTGTTTCTGGCTTTCAATAACATTTCAATAGTATTCTGGATTCTACCTTTGAAGGGATATAGTACATTTGCCTGTCTGAGAAAGGTGAGTCTGATTGCCAAATGTGCTTCATCAACAACTTTTTAAAATCTTTTTATTTAGTATTTAGCATTATAAATACCTAATATATTCTACAGAGAAAATTTAAATACATAACCAAGGAAAAGAACACTGAAAATACCTTAGTTCTATGTCCATGAAAGCATTAGTACTTTTTATTTTTACCTTTTTTGTAACATAAAATTTCAAATGTATACTAAAGCAGAGAAAATAGTACAGTGAACTCAATGCCATTGTCAGCTACAACAATCATAAACACAGATCTACCCACAACCCTGTTTCACACCAGGGTATTGCCAAGAAAATCCCCTACATGATTCCATCCATAATTTTGGTATATATATACTTCTAAAAGTTAATGCTTAAAAAATAACTATAATGCTATGATCACAACAGAAAAGCATTAATAATTTTTATAGTATTATATATTCTGTTAGTATAATTGCTATATTATTAAATATTCTGTCAGTTAATCAATTCCATGTTTAACTTTTCTTTGGTGTAAATGGTTAGGAAAACTTCCATTTATAATATTTTAATGCTAATCCTTTCCATTTCTTTTCTTTCTCTTTACTTTGTATGTGTGTTTGTTTTCCTCAGGACTTCCTGTCACACGTAGATACACACAAATATGTAAAATATGAGTGTATCTCATACTCATAAACTGACTTATACCCTGCAATATTTTTCTAGAACTAACATCTTTTGTTGTTTTCTTATTGCCTTAAACAAATGTTTATTGTTGTTCAAGTACAGTTGTCTCCATTTTCCCCCTACCACTTTCCCCTGCCCCACCAACCCCCACCTCCCATCTTTATTAGTACCCTGCTTTGGCTTTGTCCATGGTCTTTCATACATGTTCTTTGATGACCTTTTCCCTTCCTTCCCCATTATCTACTTCCCCTCTCCCCTCTGGTTATTGTCAGTTTGTTCTTTATCTCAATGTCTCTGGTTATATTTTGCTCACTTATTTGTTTTGTTGATTAGGTTCCACTTATAGGTAAGATTATTTGGTAATTGTCTTTCACTGCCTGGCTTATTTTACTTAGCATAATGCTCTCCAGTTCTATCCATGCTGTTGCAAAGGGTAGGAGCCACTTTCTTTTTGCCATGTAATATTCCACTGTGTAAATGTACCATTGTTTTTTGATCCACTCATTTACTGATGGACACTTAGAACTAACATCCTTTTTATAAGTATGCATATAAATCTCCCTTATTCTTTTTTTTGTCATGGTTATTTAGAATCTAATGAATGGCTTACCATTATTTGTATCATCATTCCCCTTTCATTGTTCATTATGAGCCCTCCTGCATCCAATATAAATAACATTAAATTATTATTGAATATAAGTTCACAGCTACCTTTAGATATTAACAACTGCTCAATGAGTGACACAATTAGCAACATAGGGTCTGTCGCTAATGACTGTCTTTAGGCAATGTGTTTCACTTTCAGTTAATAAAACAGATACTTTAACCACGTGCTATAACCTTGTATGTCACTTTTCAATTGCTGACAAGTTACATTACCAGGAAAATAGTTGCTGTTTTTATATGTGAGGTCCAAATTAGCATAATAGGTGGATGCCACACTCAAGTGACAGTGTTTCCTGAGCTCTCAGATCCTGGTAGCTTTTGATAATTGAGTAGCATTTGGCCTTTATATATTCATATAGCCTGTATAGGGAAGACTTCTGCTTTGGAGTCAAATAAACAAAGCATGAATCCTGACACCAGCATTTACTGCAGGGTGACTTAGTGTATATTAATATCCCTAAACTTAACATGTCTTCACCTGTTTAAATGAGATAATAATAATGCTTAGTCATGTGGTGATTGTGAGGATTCAGTGTGATAATAGTGTAGGAAATGGCTTTGCATAATGTCTGACATGCAAACCAAGAGCTTAATAAATTGTAATTGCTTTCAGTTATAGTTAAATAAACAAACTAAATGCCTGACACTAAAGACTACACACAGGGAGATTCCATTTATATACAGCATGACAACAGGAAAACTAATATTTGCCCTCAGATGTTGAGATGCGAGTTCTCTTTAGAAGGGTAGTTACTAGAAGAGGCCATAAGAGGCGTCTAAAGTGTTAACTATTTTTTTTTCTTGATCTGTGCTGGTAACACAGGTATGTTTGGTTTCAGAAAAGTCATTAAGCTATACACTTATGAATATGCATCTTTCTGTACATATTTCATACTTTGGTGAAAAGTTAGAATTAAAATAAAAGAAAAAAAATCACAAAATGATGCCAAACTTATTCCTGGCAATAAGACGCCTGGTAGATAGGTAGATGATAGCTAGATAGATAAATAGGTAGATATATAGATATAGATAGATAATAGATACAGGTATATAATGCTAGTTATTGTTTTTAATATAACTTGTTGATTTTTGTTAAATTTTTGGTAAATTTAGTTGAAAATATTAATTCAAGTCAAATATCATACAGATTTTGAAATGGTTTTGTTAAACTCTTCTTCATATTTTTGAGAGAACTGTTCATAGTCAACTTGGGGACAAATGTCCACCTGGATTTCTATGGATTTCTTTGAGGAAGGCTATTACAGCATCAACAGCATTTCTTGTCTGCCTGCCTCAGAGCCACTCTGCTGTGTGCTTTGAGATGAGTTGTGAGAAGCCTGAGAAACCCAGGAGAGGCTGGCCACACCCAGCAGCAAACTATCAAACATCAAGTTGTCCTGAAGAGTAATTCTTTTCTTACACTGCCTCTAAGAAGTAATGGCGAATTCACGATCAAAGAGTTATCTCCCTTCTTTGAGTGGTGACATTTCAAAAGCTCAGAAGAACATTTGAAGTTGGAGAAAATAGAACCAAGAAATAGATATTTGATTTAGTTGTTCTCGAACAATCACACTCATTTTGTCAAGCAGAGTGAAGTGAGCTAGGCCCAACATTTCACAGAGTGAAGCCTGCTGTTCAGTGCAGTTTTAGCTGCCAAATCGAGGGGAGTCCTTAGTATGTGCTTGTGGAATCTGCTCTGAAAAATAATTTCAATTCTCACTGCTGTCAGTCTTTGTTTCACAATCATACATGTGCATTTAAAAAGCCTGAAAAGTAAAATATTTGATAATTTTTGAAGTTCAATGTATGTAATATGTACAGATTTCATAAAACAACATAAAAACTATTTTAAGTAGATGAGCCTTAATCAGTATTTTCTAATATGAATATGGATATGGAAAATATAATTATAAGACTCTTAGACCCTTTTTTTGCTGTCACAGCATACAGCTAGAAATTGCTTATTATTAGCTTGCAAATCCTACAGGAAAATACAGAATTATTTTTAGTGCTCAGCAAATTTATGGTCGTAATTATGGAGACGCATCACTTCCGGAAAGTGAGAGTCCTATATCTCTATTCTCCATCTTGAGAAGACTTTTTTTTTCAATTTTACGCTATGAATATTGATTTCTGTAATCACTGGGAGTCAGAAGTGCTTTTCTGGTAATGCTATGGGTGACAACATTGCATTTTGCAATGTAAATTGTTTGGCGGCTCTCTGGCCATGGGTTGTTTTTATATCGAAAATAAATAAAGTTAACAAAAATCACCCTATTTTTCCCATAACCACATCCCTCAACTTCCCTGTATCTGAATTCACACATTCTGCCCCTTCCTTTGTGAGTAGTGTCCATGGTTCTACTAAAAGCTAAATAATTTCCCCGTGCTCTGAATCCCACTTGTTCTTACCCATTTCTCAAGACCCTCACTTTCACTATCACCTCCATCTCTCTGGTATCATCTGTGTCTAACACCATTTGTTTTACACTCAAGCCTTAACATCTCTGATCTTGAAAAATTAAAACCCTCAGTGACCTCATTCACTGCAAAAATCCTAAGTGATTAGCTCTCTTGGTTGTCTCTACTTCTTCATCTCCCATTGTCTTCTCAGCCAGCTCCACTGGGCTTCCAATGTCATCAATCTTTTTCATAAATGGCACCTCCATCTACCATTTCCCCAGGGCCAAAAACACTGGAGTCATTTTATTAACTCCATCTTGTAAGTTTTCTTATAAACTCAGGCTCCACAGTGTATTTGTAACCCATATCATTCATTGAATTCCATTTTATCGTCTTTATTGGGCCCCCAACTCCATTAGTACACAGACTTCATGTCATTGTCACCAAGACCTTCTTGCTAAATCTAATGATGGTGAGTTGTTTGGCCCCTTCTTTTTTGACCGTTCTTGTTGAAACTTTTTGATCTCTAGGTTTCTGTGACAGTGCACCCTCCAGTTATTTTAATAAGGGGACCATAACAAAAAAAGAGTGTCAACTAGGTAACTGAAAGGGGTATATTGAATTATATACACATAAAGAGCATTAACTAGGTCATTGTAATGCCTGAAAAGAGATCTCTAATGTGTTATGGAGGTAACAACTACAGGAAACAGCCTCCTTCTGGAAGGAAGAAGTTGGGATAATTGTAAGTTAGAAGCTTACAGGAGGTATACGAGGAGCTGAAAGGCAGACCTCTAAGAAGGGGAAGCTGCTTGGATGGAATGCCTGTTTCTGAGGTCACGGGTGGGGATTAGGGAGCCAGACCTCTGAGAAGGACTTGCTGGTTGGTGCTGGTACTGGTGTCACTGGGAGGGGTGTCGATAAAATGAAATAAACTACTGCTAAAACAAAGCACTGCCACAGACAGGGTGAAAAAGGAGACCTGAATGATGATCAATAGAAAAGAAAACCCAAGCCCCTTTTCACTCTGTGTTTTGCATGCTCTTTCTAGCGCCCCATAAGGCAGAGCCTTGCAGGGAGCTGCTGGCAGAGAATAGTAGGTCTTAGCCTCACATCAGAAAGCAGGGTACAATATATTGGTTGGTCAAGGAGTCTTTTTAGTTTTTTTCTGTAAAATAAAAGATACGTTTTTTATTTTCACCAATAACTTTATTTATTTGGATATTTCAAGTATATCAGCAATCTCCTGCTATTGGCTTCTGGTGGGTAGAGACCAGAGGTACTGCTAAACATCTTCCAACACATAAGACAGCCCCACAGCAAAGAATTATTTGGTCAAAATATCAATAGCACCAAACTTTGAAACCACTTTGAAATTTTTGATCAGTCATAGTACCCTCTCCATACACTGCACAAATCTTTTATTTTTTTGCATTTCAGTTGTGTTGTTACCTTTCTTGAAATAATAAAGTGTAATACACCCAAAATGTTCTGTATATTCTTTCTTCTTCAGTATTAAAATGGCTGCACAAAAATTCACCAGTTTTTATGTGTTTTTTAAAAAAATGCACACTGATATGACAGCTGTCACACTACAGTCTAACAAAATTGTTTCAAATGAAGTTAAAGACAACTAAGCACCACTAGAGCCATTGTACAGAAAAAAGCTAAATGGACTTTCGGCCAACCCAATCTATGCTAGACTGAGGATATCAGTCTTTAGCATGTTTCAAGATATCAATGGCTTGATAACTGGTACTGTCTTTTCTCACTCATTGCTCCTTTTTTGCTCTTTTCCCAACTCTGCATCATCTCCCTGACATTTCAATGTCGGAGTGCCCTGGGGCTTCACACTGAACCTGTTCTCCTTAGGTCCTCTTCTCCAGCCCTGTGTCTCTCAATGCATCTGTATGTTGATGTTCCCCAAATTTGTAACTTCAGCTGTCACCTCTCCTACAGTTCCAGAGTGAAGGGAAAAAATGCTTATAATGCATTTCTCATAGATATGTATTTAATAAGCATCTTAAACTCAATGTGTTGAAAACAGTGCTTTTGATATATCTCCCATGTCAATTTGCCTCTCCTGCCATCTTCTCATTAACTTACACATTCTATGTAATTTCCTCAGGCCAAAATTTCAGTCATTTTCAAATTCAATCTTCTAATTATTGTTATAAACTCAATCTTATAAATTATCCTTACAAATGCAATCTCCAAAATATATTTGTAGCCCAACTGTTATTTATTATGTCCAATGAAGCAATTATGACACAAATCATCATCTTTTCCTAGAATAGTGTAAGAGTTTGAACTTGTTGCCCTGCTTCCTACAATCCATTTACCACATAGTCTCATGGGACTTTAGAGTCAGGCAGATCCTGTTGCTAGCCTGCTTAAAAATTTCCTGGTAGTTATTCCTTGGGTGCAAAATTAAACCAAAATTCTATGCCATCATAACCAAGCCCTTCGTTAGGGGTTGGAAAACTTTTTGTAAAGGGTCAGATTTTAAATATTTCTGGCTTTGTGGACCCACCAGTCTCTGTTACAACTACTCAACTCTACTATTGTGGCATGAAAACAGCTACAGACAATTCATAAATAAACAGGGAAGGCTCTGTTCCAATAACACTTTATTTATAAAAACAGACAACAGGCCAGATTTGGGCTGCAGGTCATAGTTTGCCAACTGCTGCCCTATCCGATCATGTCACTTCATACACAACTTTACTTGACCTCGGACTAACTGGCATTCTTTGTAATTTCAAGTACTATAGGTACATTATATGTAGTGTTCATCCCACCTGGAATTCCCTACCTTCATGGTTGGTTTCTCCCCATTACTCAGATTGTCACTCAGATGCCACCTCCTTGGCCACCATAGAAAAATTACTGCTCTCTCTCACCTGCCACTGTTACCCAGTTTAGTATATTTTAGAACATTTGTCATTATAAGGAATTTTTCATTTGTTTATATGTGTATTATTTATCCCCCAAACTAGCAGAAGAAACAAGGTGTTTGAAATCTCACCAACTATGTATTTATTGGATGAATAAACTAAAACTCAGGGTTTTAGTTCTTTTCTTTTTTTTCTGTCATTTTGAAATAAATCTTTGATTTGAGTTGACATCATGGTTTGTCACTAATTTTCTACCTGCTTTATTTACCAGTTAATCAACCAGTCAGGTAGCCAATTACAAATCCACCAACTGCTTAGTCTGAGAAGTTACCCAGCCAGACCCAGAAATGTATGTCATGAGTGCCTGGTACACACGTAGTTTGCTTTCCAGAGTTTTGACATTTCCTTTAACCTCACAAATAGAAAAAAATATATTTAGAATATATATACATGACTGAGAATGCTTGCTTTTAAACCACAGATTATAGAAACATACAAGCTCGCATGCAAGCGTGTGTATTTGTGGCAAGAGCTGTGAAATTATTCACATGGTAGAATTAGATGATTTCCAAAATCCCTTTTCACTACTCAGTTAGTCTCCCTGCTACAGTCTTACATCTCAAGTACCTTTTTGAGCAAAATGCCATCTGTAAGCTGGAGAATCCACTCCCTGTTTATTCAGATAGCAGCCATTGTATCTTGCTGCAGTGTGGAAAGGGGTTTGGGACCACACCAAGGTTTGCAGACTGCAAGTTGTCTCTTTACCTCTTTACATTCTCAGGAGAAACATCTGTGCTGCCATGTATTTGGCACTAAACTATTGTAATCAAGTTCTGTCAAGGTTGAGAGATGTTCATTACCTACTAGAAAATATCTCCTGGAGTTCTGACTGCTGAAAATGGCCTCACCTTTAGCCTAACTTTCCCTGCAATCTTAGAAAATTCACTGTAGAAACCACAGTGGCTGAGTTGATGGGTTGTAACTACAAAATTGTCATTTTTTGACAAAAGAGGGGGAGGAGAGAAAAATAGTGAGTGTGGTATCAGTTTATAGCAATCCTATTTTAAAAAAACTCTCTATGTGTATGCATCCCTTCCAAGCACAGGTAGGCACCAGTGCCCTCCTCTTCCTGGTTCTTGTCCCTAGTCAAGGCCTCACTCTGTCTTCAATGATACATCCCCTACCCCTTGCATCCTTATGTAACCAGAATTCTATGGTCCCTTTCCTTCTCTCTCATCCCTATGACGTCTTACTTCAGAAACCCTCTTAACAAAAACTTTATAAATAAATGTAAAAGACAGAGAAAGTATAGAAAGTATATTTAGTGAGCAGATTTAAGTATCAAGGGAAATATTAATCAAGTCCTCACTTTCATGAGGACCATGAGCATCACCACAAAGCACAGAAAAGGATAGATAGGGAAAGCAGTTCTGTTTCACTTTCTGCATAGGGTCTCTGGTTTGGGGGCCAGAAAGTCATGCATCCTGTAATCTCCTTCTAAATCCCCCAGGTCTCTAGCTTCCTTGCTAAGAATCCTCTACACTTCTTCCCAGAATCACATTCAGAGTCACAGGGTCCCAAGAAGTCCGTTTGCAGCTTTCAAGCATTGGGCATTTTGTGATCATCCTTCTCTATGCATGTGGAAGATACTTCCGCAGCCACTCTGGTCAGGAGGCACTTTCTGTCTAGGTATTCCCTTATAAATCTCCTCATAGGAGCCCGAAGGATTTTCCCCACAGGAGTGTTGCTCAGAGTGCCCTGAGGGAAGTTCATTAGACTGACCTGGGATATTTGTTCAAAAGTTAGTCTCCTAGATCTTACTGGGAATCCTTTGAAATCAGTTTCTGGGAATGGGGATCAGCCATGTGTGGGTTTTTAGAATGTCCAACAGCCTAGCCTTTCTCAAGCTAACGTCTGAGAACCTCTGAACTATTGTGTAGCTATTCGGAGTAATAGAAAGAAAACAAATTATAGAGCTGGCTTGGCTGAAATACTGCCTGCTTGCCCATCAAAGTTTCTGAGATATTTTGGAATAACTTTTTAAAAAATAATTATGCATTAATTTTTATATCTTTTAAAACAAAATTAAAATGACATCGCAAACTAATGAAATCATTGATATTATGGTTGAGGATGAAGCTGGAGAAAAAGCAAGTGAACGTTTAAAGAAAAATACTAACCAAATAAAAGTAAAGGGTATTTTAGTGGGTGAAGGAGCTCTATTGTTTTGTTCAAATCTCTGTTCAACCACTAACTACTTGAGTCATGTCAGACATGGCTCCTCGTGTTCATGCCCTTGTGTGCTGCAACCACAGACGGTGTGCTGCACACACCCTGGGTGCAGTTGCCAAATTCCTGTGCTCTCCCTTCCCACTGAAGTGAGCAGTGGCACTGGCTGTTAGTAAAACAGCGATGCTGTTATCTTCAGTGTCTGATTCCACTTTCCTCCTCACCCCAACTTCCCTGGTGCAGTATTTTTTTCCTCAGATGCCACCTCTGTCCCTGGCTGTATTGCCCAGTCCAAGCCTGTGAATGTATCATTCACAATGTCATTGCTCAACTGAAAAGAGTAATACTTTCTATGGGATTCTCTACCAGATGTAGGGTTGGTGCTAGACTTTCCAAGATGCATCTTGCTAATCTGATACATGTAATAATGCTGACCTGCCAGCAGAGAGGTCAACACTGTCACAGTTCATTTCAGGTGGCACAGTGGCCGCTGTTGGCACTGTCAGTGCCCTGCCTGTGCCCCTTGACCTCTCCCCATGCTCCAGCTGGTGTCTAGCTGCCATTTCCTGCATCCCTGTGCCTGAGGGCTCTTTTTCCCAGTTTCAGGAAACCTCCTGGTCATGCAGTGACTCTCCTTTATTATTTAATCAGTGTGAGAATTTGGGGTCAGATTCCAATTCAGGTAAAAGGAGAGAGCATCCTTCAGATTGGAGGACGGAGTTTGGGGTGGACAAACACTTTCTGTATCTCCCTCATCACCCCTTCAGCTGTGGCCCCATGTGGTTCTGAGTTGAATATCAGTTATGACTCTTACCTACCAGTAAACTTAAAATGCCGTGGTTTATCATCTACTTGACTTATTAATCTGGCTAAACTAGAGAGTCCCAGCTTTTAACTTATATCAGAACCCCCTGGAGGTATTGTTAAATCACATGTTACTGGGTCACTCCACTTGGACAGAGCCTCCAATACAATAGGTCTAGAGTAGGGCCTTAGAATTTGCATTTCTTGTAAATTCCCAGGAGTTGCTAATGTTGATGGTCCAGAGACAGTGAGAACTGTTTGTGTGAGTATGCTTTTTCTGGAATCTCTTCAAATTTAGAACCAGGTGTTTGCTACTGAAATAAATAATTAATTGATTTTTCTTTTAAAATTCTGTCTGTTGACTTGGATTAGATAATATATTTACATGGCTCAAAGTCCAATTCTATAGAGCATAGATGGACTCTTTTTAGCATGATGAAATACACTGATCTTAAACAAGATCCAGCATTATGCTTCACAGGGAAACATTGGAAATATTTCCATGAAAGAAATACAACCAAGATGTTAATTGCCTCTACATTAATTTATCATTATTCTGAATGTACTGTAGATATTATTGTATACCTAGAAAGCTCAAGAGAATCAAGTGGGGAAAATATTATATAATAAAAATGGAAACATGACTGTGTACAATATCATATGTGAAAATATCAGTGAAGTTTATTTACTATACACAAGCAATAAATGAGGAAAATAAATGAAGGGAAACGAAAGTCACATTTCAATGTGTATACGATATGTAAGAAAGAAATTCTGTATAAATGTATTCATACTGAATGAAATACCAATATTCATTCTTCAACTAAAATGTTATTTCTAGAGTTGATATAAAAATACTATCATCAAATATTCAAACATACTACAAAGTCATTATAATTTAGATATTATGATACTAGACAATGAACGAAAACCTAGAAGTAGCCACCAAAAAGCACACAGTTTAGTATATTATAGAGTTGACATTTGGTCCTTGATAAAGGGATGGAATAGATCCTCCAACATGAAACCTGTGCTAATTTGGATATTTAACACGGTTCCTGTGGGCACTGCTTCAGTGTTACCTGCAACCACTGTGTATTGAAAACTCACTGCATGCCAGACAACACACTCCACATTTCCAAAGGTTTAATCTTGTTTAATATTCACTACAATCTATGAGGCAAGAATTTTTATGCACATTGTTAAGTTGAAGAAGACAGAGACCCAGGGAGATTAGATATCTTGAGTATAGTTGTGCACCAGTGAGTAGCACAGCCAGAGTTCAAACCCCAGCTTTCTGATTCCCTATCTGGGACTCTTTCTCGGCACCAAACTTTAAATTTCATTAAGAAATATCTTTGGGCATTTCTTTTATCATATGTGTATTTTCTATTCGTTGCCTTTACTTAATTTTAGCCCTTGTTTACTAGGTTAGTCAACATGAGTTTCTAATTAGGAACTTAAATCATGAAATTGAGGAAGACTGATGGTCTGAGTGGTCTAAGTTAGGAGTAGTAGCTCAGAGGCTTTGAGCTCTACCTCAGTGGTGTGTTATCATGGAGCCTCAGGCAGGGAGAAAAGCTGTCACCAGCTAGGTACAAGGCATGGCCAGGTCTGAGCAAGTCCATGGAAGGCGGTCCTATGAGCCCTGGGTCCTCCTTTTCCTGGGGCCTCTCCCTCACTCCAAGGAAATGTGGAAGGGCAATGAGCCTCCTCTCTCCCCACCCTGAAGACTGGCTTTCTAACTACTTAGTGCATCAGAGGTCTCCCTCAGCTCACCTGGTAACCAAGGCAGCCCAAAGATGCCAGAAACTTGACATGGCGCTTCAACTCTTGTGTCTTCAAGGGAAGAGGCGATAGCAGAATCTTTACTGCTCACAGTAATGCTGAGCCATTCACAGATGACTGGGAACTTAAGTCCTGATTCTGAAGAATGCCAGTGTTTTTGATAAAATAAGTACGATCCACCTGTTAAAGAAATTCATGATTCGCTAGTTAGTGATTTATAACTTTTACTTTTTCCTCTTTAATCAAGATATAGCCCTTATTTCATTAGGTTCATTATGTTTTTAATTACCTTTGGGACACATTTAGTGCCTAATTATCTGTATGACAGGATATTAAAGGAAGCTTCTATTTGTCTGTAGGCACTCTTTTACCTCATAGTCTTCCTCTTTCCTTTTTTTTAAATAGTAACATGAATTGCAAATCTAGACCAGAGTGGATCTGATACAGCATTTTCTGGCTGGTTGTGAAATATGAACATTAGAAAGAACAATCAATTATTTTTTGTCAATTGATTGTCCAATACTTGACTCATCTTAGTTGACATAGTGGGCATTCTACCATCATGGTCATGTTTAAGGTCTGTCAAGTCTGACTTTTGAGTTTTAAATCATGGTATTGCTTGCTACTTAGTAGCTGTAAAACTACCCAGGAATAGGAACTAAGTGTTCCAACACTTTAGTGTTCTTATCTGTACAATGGGGATGATAAGAAGACCTCAGAGAGTGGCTGAGAATTAAATGACATAATAGGTGTAAATACTTGTAAAGTACCTCAATGCCTACTGTACAGTAACTGCTCAGTTATTATTATGACAGCCAAGATTTGCAGATATGAGTGAATATTTTTACTTACATCTGGCTGTTGTCTGTCTAATACAAGAGATGAACATTTTAAGGAGTTGCATGTTTCTTTTGATACTGAAAAAAGTAGAGGCAGAGTTGGACCATAGTCTAAAAATAAACAGAAAAATCTACAACACATGAGCTGTCGTATGCCACAAGCCCTGATGCGGTTCACTCCTGACTCCTCGGACTGGCACAGTAATGCTAATATAAACCTCATAGTCAAAAAGTTTCTCTTCTCTTCCCTTGTTTTATTTCCACTGTCTAACTCTTGCAGATGCTTTCAGTAATGAGTTCTACATGTAATGCAGTCCCTCTAAACAATGACTAATGGGGAAGAATGAAGTAAATGAAAACTCTCTAATTCCCTTATTGCTTTTTCCACAGCAAAGCTGAAAATATTCTTTATTTAGAGCCATTTCTTCAGTTGTCTTCATTATTTGAAATCTCAGGAATAAAATATACTGGAGTAACAGGAGAATGTTTAAAAAAATCCTGAGTATACTTACAGGCCTGGGTTCATTTTTCAAAGCTTCCTTTTCTTATCAGCCTTTGTTAAATGGATGCAAGGTTTTACCAGTAGGAAGTGAATATTAAATCGGTGCACTTCAATCTCTGTAGTTCAGAAGGAACCCTTGTGCCTCCCAGAGCTAAATCTACAAATCTGAGTGGCATATCTGCAAGGAAGTAATACAGCAGCAGTGAGAGACACACACAAGCACAAACAGACCAACTCAGACCACAGTGATAATTGCAGTGTGGCAGTCCCTGGTATCCTAGGAGTAATTACTCTGACATTCTTTATCATTGTGTGTTAGATATGATATGAAGCAATTATCCAGTGGCTTTTGGAATATTGATGCTTGGGCTGTATTTGCACATTATCCTCATCTCACGCTGTGACCCTGAAGGACTTAAATCTGACACCTCGAGCGTCTCATGGCAGATAGATAAGGTGCATTGGTTTAATCTTGCCTTTCTTAGGACGAGACTCTGGTGTTTACCGGTGTTATTAAGGAGACGTACTGATAACATGAAGTACTGCCATTTTCTTTTTCAGCTTGCAAAATTTGATTTGTATCTTAAATCCTCTAGTGCCTGGTCCCCTACTGCATATATTGGCAAATAGCATTTACAGCTAATTGTAAAATACCTTCATAACAAAGGCAGACATTATTGTTTTTCCATGTAATTACCTACAATAATTCCTGTGTTCATAAGAGGCACTTCTCATAACCCCATTTTAATAGTAATGTAAGGAATATAGAATATGATTTATTAAGACCACATGCTTCAGGTCCCTGCTGCTCCCTCTGTGGGAGTAATGCCTGAGGGCATGGAAATTTCACCCTCCAAGAGGTGGTCTATTTTCTTAAGTTGAAATTGGCCTTCTGTCAGTATGTTGCTTTCATCTGAACGACTAGTTCTCAGCTCTTTTATTGGTAGGTTTCTTTAAATTTTCTGAGAATAGACTTTTGTTCTAATTTGGAGCATGGATCAGCATGTCCACATTTTAAATATTTCATACCACGTCAGCTTGCTTGTACCACACACAACAGGAGGCATCTGGCATCTTTCAAAAAGGCTAGAGGAAAACACTTCCTGATGCTGCTGCGTATGACTGATCCTCCTTTGCTCCCATGTATGAGGTCTGTGGTGAGGTATGGGCTGGCACAACCCACAGACGACCCATGCCCAAGTCATGCCACAGAGGTGGCATTGTGGTGTCACAATAGATACCTCTGTCCATGTGTGTGTTCTTCTGTGGTCAGCATTCCCACCTTTGTGAGGAGATTTCAGCAGGGCAGTGTATAATAGTGTTGAGAGCTTGGGCATTTGAAGACAGTCTGCCCTGATCCAGTTGATACAATCCTGCCACCTTAGTTCCCCTCTATGAGCCATTCCTTCATCATTTGGGAAATGAAGAAAACCATAAATTTCTTCTGCAACTTATATAAGAAATAAATGACTCATTGGATATAAAGTTCTTAGCGCAGTCTGTGAAAATTTGGTTGTAGCTGTGAGTGGTACTTTCCTTTCATTTGTCTTTTTGTGCATCTGTTGATATAGAGGGTTGAGTCACAGGACTATTGATTTGTTGACTCTGTGTCATCCTTGATCTGTGTAAGAACTTTTAACTCAATTCATCATTTCATTCCCTATAATCGTAAAACCAGCTCGCCTTCCCCAACCCACACCCACCTCATATGCAAACATTCTGATATGTTTGGTGTAATTATGTATTTGGATGTATTCCTTGAAGATAATTTTTGTTCTATTTGGTGAATATAACTTTATTTTACACAAATGTTGTTCTGCTAGACCTTATCCTTTTATATATTTTCTCTTTTTGTTATGGTTTGAACATTTGGGTCCCCCTGAAATGCATATGTTGAAACATAATCCTCAAAGTAATGGTGTTAGGAGGTGGAGCATGTAGGTAGTGATTAGGTCATGAGGGTGGAACCCGCACAAAGCAATTCATGTCCTTGTAACAGAAGCTGCAGAGAGCTAGCCCATCGTGAAGCTATAGCTAGAAGGAACTGTATGTGAACTGGGGGGTGAGTTCTTACTAGACACAAAATGCTTGTACCCTTTTCTTGGACTTCCTAGCCAAAAATAAGTTTCTATTGTTTATAAGTAAGCCAGTCCATGGTATTTTGATACAGTAGCCCCAACAGTTTAGGACACCAGGACAACTTTCTTTCTTCCTTTTCCTTCCTTCCTCCCTCCCTCCCTTCCTTCCTTCCTTCCTTCCTTCCTTCCTTCCTTCCTTCTTTCCTCCCTCCCTCCCTCCCTCTCTCTCTTTCTCTCTTCCTTTCTTTTTCTTTTTGCTTAGCATGATGTTTTAAAGTCTCATCCTTGTTGCTGGGTATAAATCTAGCAATTGCTGCTCACTGTTCCGTGGAATTCCATATATGGAATCTGACTTAGCCATTTCCCCAGTTACAGAAACTTAGATTTTTTCCACCTCCACACCCCTATAAACACTTTCTGTGTGTGTCCCTTGCAGAGCTGTGTAAGAATCTCACTCATGTATATCCAGGGGTGGAATTGATGAGCTGACTTCCAGAATAGTTACACCAAACCTCACTCCCATTAATAACATTTGAGGGTTTCTATGGCCTATATCTCCATATCCCCACCAAATACTA